>JAODAL010051388.1:0-26707 GCA_025379985.1 Phyllomedusa bahiana
ATAGCTCGTCTTTTTTTATGTGATTGGTAGCTGGTTCGCCCAACAGATTGTTAAACACCTCATTCAATACTGCGTGGAGATCTTCCCTCTCCTTGGGTTCCGGTAGTCCCTTAATTCGGATGTTATTTCTCCGTCCCCGGTTGTCAAGATCTCCAGTGCGCGAGGTCTCTCGCAGGGCTTGGGCTTGGTTGTTGACTGTGAGATGTAAATGTGAGATATATCGCCTGGTCTCATCATGTGATTCCTCTAGAGTATCAACCCTATCCACCATATGTGTAAAGCTCTGTTGCAGGGCAGCAATCTCCTTCTTACATGCCTCTTTAACTTCCATAACTAGACCTTTGAAATCTTCTTTAGTAGGAATGGATTTTAGGTAAGCTTTCCAGTCCACATCCTCATCCCCCTGTGACGTGGCCCTTCCATCCCCAGAGGCCATGGTATACCCATCCAGGGATCCAGAGTCATCGGGTATATCAGCATTAGTGGATAAAGAGGCAGCACAGGCAGATTCTTCCTGCGGGATCGGACCTGGGTTGGATCGGGTCAGTATCATATCTGTCAGCTTGCGTTGGGGTGGCGCGGCTTTTTGTGTCTTGGGAGGCATATCACTGTGATGTTGGGAGCAGAGATGGCCCGCAGGCAATTCCACTGCACTGAGGATAGATATTGTTCTGCAGCAGGAGGATCAGGTCAACAGTCCCTCTGATGGCAGTGGCCCCAACACACTTATAAGCAGCCGTGCCCTAAGTTGTGTCCGGCTATGAGGCTTGTACTGGACCACCTCAGAGTCTCACAGTTGAGGGCCTCCAATCAGTCAGCGGGGGCTCCAGGGATGCCCTATCACCTTGATGGCAGTCCCAGGTGAGCTAAAGAGTTAACCCCTGTTAATTGATGGCCACCGGTGCTAGCCTGCGTCTGACCTCGGTCTCCCCCGATACCCGGTACCTGCACCGCCCACGTGTCACCAGCCGACTCCTCTTGCGCTGGGTTTGGGTGTTCGGGGTGAAGATCCGTCACTGGGAGCAGGACGTCTGCTGTCCGTCTCTTGCCACAGTCTCCCTGCAGTTCGCGGGCTTTCTCCCTCGTCGCGCGCCTCCTCCCAGGAGCCGCGTTGCGCCTCTCACTGCTCCGTCACAGGCCGCACCGTTTAGGCACCTCCCGCTCCACGCCGAGCGCTCGAAACCGGGCAAATCTTAGACCCAGGTGTTGCCGAGGGTCTCAGCTCTGCTTTTCCGCCGCTTGTGTGCCGCTGCCGCCGGGTTTAAGCCCGCTTCACCGTGTCCTTTTCGCTGGGGCTTGCAGAGCTCTTGGATCAAGCGGCCATCTTGGGTAGCAGCCGAAATAGCTCAATCTTAATTCTCAATCTTGATTTTGTACCCGATTTTGAGGGGGAAAAAAAATCGGATCTAGAAAAATGTAAAAAATCGCCTCAATTTTAACTTTTCTCAAATCGCTCAACACTATGCAAGGGTTTAACAAGACATGTTCCACTCAGAACAGGCCTCGCCATGGTTGATCAACGAAGCGGAGTGCTCAGACTCAGCGTCATATCCAGAGATGAGTGCTGCCAGCATTGCTGCAGAGGTTAAATGGGTGGCGAATCAGCATGTTAGTGCTCAGACCATACGTAACACACTGCATCAAATTGGTCTGCATGGTTGTCATGCCAGAAGAAAGCCTCTTCTAAGATGATGCACAAGAAAGCCCGCAAGCAGTTTGCTGAAGACAAACAGACTAAGGACATGGATTACTGGAACCATGTCCTGCACTCTGATAAGAGAAATAAACTTTTTTGGTTCCGATGGTTTCAAGTATGTGTGGTGGCAACCAGGTGAGGGGTAAAAAGACAATTGTGTCTGCCTACAGTCAAGCATAGTGATGGGGAGTGTCATGGTTTGGGGCAGCAAGAGTGCCGTCAACTGTGGGGAGCAACAGTTCATTGAGGGAACCATGAATGCCAACATATACTGTGGCATACTGAAGCAGAGGATGATCCTCTCCCTTCTGGGCCGCAAGGCAGTATTCCACATGATACCGACCCCCAACAGCTCCAAGACCACCATTGCCTTGCTTGAGAAAATGAGGGTGAAGGTGCTTGGCTGGCTAAGCATGTCTCCAGACCTAAACCCATCTGTGGCATCTGTGGGGCATCCTCTCTAACATCCAAGAGCTCTGTGATGTCATCATGGAGGAAAGAAGATTCCAGTGGCTGCAACCTGTGAAACTCTAGGTGACCTCCAGGCCCAATAGAGTGAAGGCAGCACTGGAAAATAATGGGGGCCACACAAAATATCGACACTTTGGACACAATTTGTCCATATTCACTTAGTAGTGAGGTCACTTTTGTTGCCAGTGATTTAGACAAGACATTGATGACTGTGTTGAGCCATTTTGAGGGCACAACAAATTTCCCTTGTGATACAAGCTGTACACTGACTACTTTACATTATATCAGTGTCAGATCCTCAGTGTTGTCTCATGAAAAAGATATAATACAAGATTTACAAACATGTGAGGGGTGTACTGACTCTGAGAGCAAAAAATATAAATATCCATCTGCTTCCTTGCTGAGTGGAGGGCACAATGGAGTGAGGAAACCCCTCCCCCACCTCATTTCTAATTGGATCTGATAAAGACAAAGAACTATTTCGGGTTTGGGACTGAATATTAATTTGATGGGTCTCCACTCCAAGTTACACAAATCTATTCTGCATTTGGAGCACAGTCGGTGTCCAGTTGTCCACTTTCTGGGCACATAATTACACAGCTCAGATATGGAGACCATGTGTTTCTTTTATGGGGGGCTCTATACAATGTCTTATAAATAGACACAGATTGATGAGATGTCGAAGAGTCTGAACCGTCCAATATTTGGATGTGGAAGTAAGAAGGGGAACAGATGAGAGTAACATAGTGAGACCAGAAAGCTTTCACCCCACCTCCCTCAAACGTTTATAAGGATATGAGTAACATAGCAGAACAGTGTGTGGTTAGGGGAAATAGGAAAAGAGATGAAGAGGTAGGAGAGGCCTCACCGGACATCATTAGGATACAAAACCACCTAGAACAAAAGACATAACAATGTATGACAGCTTTACCGTATTAGACAAAGTAACCAGAGGGTGGAGTAAACTGGAAAGGGATGAGGATGTCACACACGAGGGCTGATGGGGCTAACGAAAAAAAAAAAAGTCCATAAAATCATTTATTTCTTATTTCTTAGCTAAGATCAATAGTATGGGTGCATCGAAAATAAAAAAATAAGCATGATTTTCTGATTTCAAATTTTATTCGTTAGCCACATATTAGTATTCCTTTATATACACATCGGCACAACTTCTGTAGTGTTATAAAATTTTATTCAGCCATGTACATTTAAAACCAATTGCAATAGAAAACCCAAGGGGCGTCGCTCACTCTCCCATTGGGCCAAATTACGGCTCCTCTTTTAAATTTCGATTCCCCATAGAACTCTAAAGAAAAGCAGCTCGCGGTCTGATTGGCTAAGCTGGACGAGCCCCCGCTGCTTCAACCAATCAGCTCGTTTCTGCCTTTTTACTGTATTTTGAACTGTCCCGCCTTTGAATATGATTGGTCCATTTTTCTCCATAGGATAGAAGGGCCACTGTCGCTCCTATTCTGATTGGTCAATTCTCCTCCATAGGATATAATGGACAATGTCGCACCCCTATTCTGATTGGCTGGTTTATGCCGACCAATGAGAATAGCTTTACAAATTTGAATTACTGTCTTTCCCGGCCATTCTCTCTATGGCAATTCCCTATGTAGCGCCGGTCTCGGCGACGAACGCGTTGTTTGGGTTTTTAACTGCTTATTTTTAAAAGTAGTGTTCTGGTCTTTATCTGAGAATGTTTTACACTGTATAAAAATAATTTGTTGATTAATACTTCATGCCGCACGGCGCTGAGCGCCGAGATTTGAGTGCGCTCATCTCTCCATAGAGTATAATGGGAGAAGTAGCTCGCGCTCTGATTGGCTGGGATAGCCGAGACCCCGCTAGCTCAGCCAATCAGCTCTTTTCTGTCTTTTTACTGTATTTTGAATTATCCCGCCCTGGATTCTGATTGGTCTACATTTCTCCATAGGCTAGAATGGGACTTTGTCGCTCATATTCGGATTGGCTGAGCTAGCCGAGACCCCGCTAGCTCAGCCAATCAGCTCTTTTCAGCATTTTTTACTGTATTTTGAATTATCCCGCCGGGATTTTGATCGGTCAATTCTTCCCCATAGCTTTTAATGGTTCACTGTCGCTCCGATTCTGATTGGCCGGTTTCTGCCGACCAATGAGAATAGGTTTCAGATTTTGAATTACTGTCTTTCCCGGCAATTTGCAATATCATATTTGTTGATATTGCGCCGTTCTAGAGTTTGGAAAAGTGATGTTTTTTTTATTATGTGTATTTTTTACGTGCAGCTCTCTTCTGACACTGTTTTCCGCCTTTATAAAGGCGATTTTTTCCTATTCATACTCCTGCTGCACGGAGCGGAGCGCCGAGATTTCTGTCGCGATCTTCGATCTGCTTCCTCGCATGTTCCGTTCTTGCTTCACTTCGCCTCCGCCGGAGCATTTCGACCAAGTCTGCTTGTCGGAGCGGAGCGCCGAGACTTCTGTCGCGATCTTCGATCCGCTTCCTCGCATGTTCGGATCCTGCTTCACTTCGCCTCTGCCGGAGGATTTAGACCAAAAAAACCTGGTCTGCTTGTCGGAGCTGCCGAGCGCCGCGATTTGGCGAGCCGCGATGGTACATGCCTCGGACTATACGAGCGCGCCGCGTCCCGCCCCGGAACGCCTACACCGCGCCCCACCGCGCCCACTGCCCGCCCCTTCATGCGGACCGCAGCCGAAAGTGGCGAACGCTGCGTCCGACAGCGGGATTCGGGCTGGGAGGCGCAGTGTACGCCAGAAAACAGGCGTAAAGCCCGTTCATACATGTCACCCTTGGTGTTTCCCTGTAGGTTGTGTTTCTCAATTGGATTTTGTGGAAATATACTAGTCACATAAACCAGGGAAGTAGGGAACCCTGGAACCCCCTAACTGATCTTTAAAAGTTTCTTTTTTGATAAGACACAGTGTTTTAGAGCATTTAGGAAGTCTTAAGGAATAGAAAGAAAAAAGTATAAGACAGAAGGAACGGGGTGGGGGGGGGGGTAAAGCATACAGCTGCTTAACAGCGTACTGCAGGAATTCTGAATATGGGAAACACACAGGCGAAACAGGCCACCATTTGATTTACAGCCCGGAAAATAGTAAAAGATATGGCAGGACAGAGAGCTGTTGCAAATGGTTGCAGTAAATTGTACCAAAAGGCACGGTGTGGGAATATTGGAGTGCTGGATAGTAATCATTAGGAAGACTTTGCCTCGCAGTATGGGGGCTGGGTTAAAGATCACAAGCTTAGTGACATGTTGGATGTGGGATGATGGAAAGTAAAGAGATTGAAAGAGAGAGTTTAAGAATAAAGAAACTTAAAGGGGTTATGTATTTTGCTCTCCCTGAAAAAAAACATCCCTATGCAGGAAATAATTTACCATCTGCTCCAAGTAACCCTGGAGGCTGGACTTGTACAAAATGTGGCCAGCAAAATCCTGAATGGCGAGAGGATTGTTTTTTTTTTTTTTTTTAAACTTGTTTATTATTATTAAGTCTTCAAATAAAAATAAAACATTGGAGAATCAATATACAATAATTCACCTTGCCAGTTATCGCTGCACGCAGGCAGACAATTGATGTGTAGACTTCAATTTCACATTTTCCAACATAGAATCTACAATAGATTGTGTTGCCCGATGAAACCAAATTAAACTCTATAAAGGAATTCACTGGACATAGTGGTTTTGGCAATACTTCAAGTATTGCGGGCAGAAATTCACATAGGCAAAATGAGGAAAAGAGATATAAGTAACAAAATGGGGTAAACATACAAATCCAACAAACACTCTGCTAGATTTCATCCCCCCCAATCCGCCACTGCCCTCCAAAAAACCTCGCCAAGCACACCCCCCCCTTTTGCTTGACTAATTTCAGAAAAGGGCCACGTACCCCAGCTCTATGCCACACTAGACGTTGACGGGTAGTCGTTTACTGGAAGTAGTAGTTAAAGTAAAAAGAAGGGATTCCATGTCTGACTCCATAGGCAAGTTCCGGAGTCCTGAGGTTAACTGGCTCAGTGCCCCCTAGCTTGTTGAGCCAGGTACCAGGGCTGTCACTCTCCATAAACAGTCGAATCTGTTCCCGAATCTGGGGGCCGGACAGTGTGTCTATTCACTTCTGCCATAAGTCAAAAAAGAGTTTAATCTTTTGCTCCTTTCGCTGTCGAGGCCTCGATCTCAGTCCATTATTCAACACGAAAAAGGTCCTTATCAAGAAAAAAAGTTGTCTATTGGGGCTCGCCGGGATGGCTCACACCTGCAAAAATTGCCTTTTCGCGCCGCTGCTGATTTTAGAAAGCTGCAAAGCATCTTCTCCCTTCTTGGTATGTGAACCCCAGGTCTCATGATGTCTATGAACCAAAGAGGGCCATTGTGCGGTAGGATATTTAAATTGCACGCCCGGAGGTAATATCTGCACCTGAGATGCCACATTCCGCCCAGTATTGTTGAATTTTAGGACACTGGCCAGGGCAATGGTAGAGATCAGTTCCAGGTTTCACACTTTGAAGCACTTACTGAGGTGTACAGCCCATTCTATTGTCCCCTTAGGGCGTTAGGTATGGCATGTGTGCCAACTTAAGGGACATCTCAACTGTATCGAGATCCTGGAAGAAACTTATAGGAATCTGCAAGTGCCCAGCAGTATAGTACAGGGGTCAGGGTTGGGTCAGCTTGCTCCAGAGCAGCGAGTTGTAGAGAGGTTTGAGCATAATCAATGTGTTCTTAGCAGATATCTGAGGAGTACCCGAGAGATGAGAAGCGTCTCGTCGGTGTTCACCACAGTCTTTAAAAATTGAACTCCATTCCGGCCCCCGTGACGTGTGCGGTGAGGGACGGAGCTTAAGAAGCTGCTAGATGGAGATAAGTGAAGAAACGGATTGGAGGTCAGGAAAACTGTGACTGAGTTCCTGAGTGAGTAGGGCCCGTCTTGCAGTCGGGTTCCACCCATTGTCATGAGGCAGGGACAAGCCCTGGTCATGCATGACTGCCGGAACGAGCCGTGTTGAAGACCCCACTCTGAAATGCGAGGGTTTCTGATTAAGGAACTGATTAAAGCGAGTGGTCTGGTGCCAGGCCCCTTCAGCATTTCTGATCTTCTTCCATGCCCTCAGACGGCATAGAAGGACGTTTGCTCCTAACATCAGATGGAAGCTCCGTATATTGGTAAATGCAATGAAATTTCACAAGAGAAGAATCTGGGCAAGAAACAGCGACCGGTCACCCAGCTCGTGGTGAACACATTTGAGGCCTGACACCAGGTCCGCCAAGATATCGTCCCAGGGCTGCTAAATTTGTAATACCTGATGATAGGGAAGCGAGACGGCCGAAGATGCTTGGGCTGGTGAGAATGTGAAGGGATGCGGGCTCGCTTCCCCCCCCAAATGAAGTTTCGAAAAGGGCGTTTATGAGCCTTTTCCTCCCTGGTTTAAGTTTTATTGTTAGATATTAAATAAACTACCGGAGCGTGGCACCTCTACCATTTTAAGCAGGTTGGCCCGCCTTTAAGGATAGCGGGATGGTCTACCATCTCTGAGGGTATGTTGCAGTGCGTCCAGTATCTCAGATGTTCATCCTTATATAGTTTCTCAGGGTTGCCGGGGAATGAGGATTCCTAAGTATTTTATGCTGGAGGTGCACCAGCGGATTGATGAGGGAGGCCCATAATGGACGCGACGGTCCTTAAGTGGAGGCCTCTCACTTTTTATCAATGTTGATATTGTACCTGAGAGGTCCTCCCTTCGCTTTAATAGCCTGCGCACGGGCGCCAGGGTGGTTTTGGGGTTCGGAGACCATCAAGTTAACAAGTCGTCCGCATAGGACGCAGCTTTATCTCGCAGTCATTTAGCTTTATTCCCAAAATGTTTGAGACTGGGTGACGTGATAAGAAGAGGGTCCGATAGATGAGATTAAAATAGAAATTGGCGAAGGGGGCATCTGCCTTCGCCGACACGCTGGAACAGAACAATAAGAGGAGATGTTTCGCCCATTCAGAAGTAGGCGTGGTCGCGTGATGCTGCCATTGAGGGTACAGGAAGGACATGTAAACACAGACCCAAACCCCGCCGCCCAGTGTGGGCCGCCAGAAAGGCCATGAGACTTGTCAAATGCCTTCTCCGCGTCCTGGCTTAACAGCCATGGACACCGGATGGCCAGGGGTCTTGTGCCGCGGTTGCCGGCCCGCCACAGCCCAATCGCACATTCATGGTCGAGTGTCGATTAGAGACAGAAAGGGGTAAACGGGGGGGGGGAAAAAAAAAAAAAAAACCGACTGGCAGGGGTGTGATGATGGCAGGCAAAAATTTCTGAAGTCGGTTCGCAATTAATTTTGGCCAGAAGCTTTAATCTGGTTCAGCAGAGATATGGGCCGGTATGGTTAAAGACGCAGCGAGTCCTTCCCGTCCATTCAGCAGCAGCACCGTTCTGGACATACAAAAAAGGTGTCTTTCGGGGCAGAGCAGGATGTAGACATCATTGAATAGTTGGGTTAATGAGGGGACAATATCAGGTTTCCCAGGATTATATAGTATTCTGCCGGGGGTAGCAGTCGGGCCCTGGCGATTTACGTTTGGCCAGGGAGGTGATTGCGCCGAGACTCATCATTCGGTGAAATCAGACTCTAGCTGTGTGCGATGTGCTGATCATCGGTTTAAGACCTGGGTATTGCACCGATCCAGAATTCCGCAACCGGTCCGCATCAAAGGGGGTTAGCGCTATATTGGGACTGAAATTAGGCCACAAAAGCTTCCTCTACGGCTATCGGGTTCTCGTCAGGAAGTGGCTGTTTCAGGGCATTTAACAGATGTATCGGCGGTCTCGGCTTCCAGTGAGCAGTTCATGCTAGCAACGCTTCCCTGCTATTTCCCCACCTGTAGTACGATTCTGGGTGGCCCTGGCTCGTGCCAGTGCGCGTTGGCCATTAGGAAAGTGCTCAAATGGTCTGGGATTCTGTTGTATCTCGCTGTTTTTGTTGTTGCGACCGGATGGACAAGTTGCGATTCCGCGTGGGCGGCACGCAGGTCATCATGCAATCTTCTAAAATTGTCGTTCGTTGTGTCCTTGCGCTTTCATGCTCGTATAGCTGATTATTAGGCCGCGCAATACCGCCTTCGCTGTGAGCAGAGCAAGGGTGCATCCCCGGCGGTGGCGCTTTCATTATCTGAATAGAAACTCGAGACAGTGTACTTTTAAAAAGCTCGGAAGTCATCTGATTCGTACAGATTCGTGGGGGAAAATCTCCATGACCTGCCCGTGGGAGGGGCCACCCGGAGATGGCTAAGATATTGGATAGGACCATGTTCCGAGATAGTGATGGGGTTGGAGACTCTTTTGTGCTAGTACCATCGAGTGGAGGAGTCGTAGACAGCAGAGCCATGTCTTCACCGAAACGAATCATGGACACGCGAGTAAAAAGTGAAAGATCGGTCAGTGGGGTTCAGGAGCCGCCAGGGGTCTAGACGTCCAGGTGATCCATAAGGAACTGTGGATCGAGGAATTGACCGGTCCCGCAGCCCGACCTGCACCCGATCTGTCCACTGTGGGGTCTGGCGCCACGTTGAAATCCCCCACTAAAATTAAATTGTCATGTTCCCGTTGTAGTAAAAAATTGGTGATGCGGCAAAGAAAAGAAGGAGTCATTTGGGCATTTGGGAATAGAGTTTGACCCTAAGTGTACGGCGGGTTGGCTAATCATTATTCCTTAAAGTTATATATCTGCCTGCCTCGCGATATACTGGTCAGGCAATGGATGTACTAGCCCAGCCCGAAAAGTATATTGCGACAACCGGGTTTTCTTCTGTAATTAGACAGCACCGGGGGTTCTAACCATCGGGGCTCGCAGGGGCACGAATACTACTTCTGCCTTTCCAATGAGTCTCATTGTAGGCATATAATGTACGACACCCTTCAGTCTTTTGAGGGTGGATAGTAGGACGCGTCTTGCGTTTTTCTGGAATATTAAGGCCCGCAAAGTTCCAGGAAAAGGACATTTTTTTGCGGTAGGAGGCTAGCGGCGGGGCAGCCCAGAGGTAGAAGAGGGGGTCTCACTCATCCCGCATCCCTAAACAAGGCGAAAGCCGGGAGGAGACACGACCGTTGACATAGGGATGTGTTCCTGATTCCCAGCGCGATGGCGCTTTCAACCCAATCACAGACAGGGGGGAGGGACAAGCAACCAGGTGGGGAGGGGTGGCGAGTAAATGTCATCCCTGGGGAGAAGGACCAAGACGACATGTAGTCTAGAAGGGACGGCGGGGGGGCGAGAAGGGGGTAAACACAACAAAGTTGTAAACATCTTTAACATTCTATATACATGATTCAACACGTAGGACCAAAAAATGCCACGGTTTAGTGGCATCCCGTTGCAGCCCATGGCCCAAAGGAGCGCTTAGAAAGACACATAGCGAAATCTCAACAAGGATCGTTCCATGGACGCTACGGGCCATGATTAAGGTAACTCGGCATAGTTTTTCCGGGTACCGAGAGAAAGAAAATAATTCCTCAGGACTATTCTCCAGCCACCTGCTGTAAAAATCGTCCAATTACTGGACGCCTCTTCCGGGGTGTCGTAGGTATCATTACTGCCATTGTCCAGAACCTTGAGCTTTCCAGGGAAGAGCAGCTGAAATAATTGATTTGTGATTCGTGTAGGGTAGCTAAAGACTGGATGATATGCTTTCTTTCAGGGACACTTTGTTGGTGAAGTCCTTGAAAGATAAGAATCTGCCTCACCTGCCACCCGTACTTCCCGGACATCTTCGATACCGCCCGCAGAGGAAATTGCATCTTGGACAGCCTGTTGTGGAAGCGAGCTATCACGGCCTGGGACGGGCCTCCCTCTCTCTGCAGGACCCCAATCCTTGAACTCTTTCCACCTTGGTAGCGGGGTTCATTTGGGGAGGGTCCAGAGCTAGGGCTCGGCCAAGTCCCACACAAGATACGTTGCCAATGATTCAGGAGGGCACTGTTTCAGGGAGGATGCGATGGAACATCTGGTTATATTCCGTCTTTCGCGGTTCTCGAGGTCATCCATTTTTTCCCTGCAGCAGCGCTTATGGTTCCTGGGCCGACGTAGAAGCCTCTTTCTAAACTTCGGACCACCGCTTTTTTGTCTCGATGGATGCTGGATCGCGACTTAGATCTTCG
Source organism: Phyllomedusa bahiana (assembly GCA_025379985.1). Lineage (NCBI taxonomy): Eukaryota > Metazoa > Chordata > Amphibia > Anura > Hylidae > Phyllomedusa > Phyllomedusa bahiana. The sequence continues at coordinate 11,314 of JAODAL010051388.1, forward strand.
ATTTTTGTGTTGCATTCGTCGTTTTCTTGCACAGCGCTGCGTTGATAGATGACTGTATAAGGTCGATTGCGGCGGTCCATGGACGGATTGCATGAGGTTCCATCGGCGGTACAGGGCCTCAGGGCAGGGTAACAGCAACTTGGAGATTTCTTGCGCCAAGGCCAGCGCAGAGGATGATGATAGCGTTCTGGGCCAGTCAGCAAAGGAGGGCGGGAAGAGTTGCAGGAGACTCCGCTGGTTCCCGATCTTTCGGAGATGATGGATTGCTGGCCATGGTGGTGGCGGGTGCCCGAGGGGTGGACTTGAGTGCCGGCCTTCTCTTTGCCTGCTGAGGAGTAGCAGGTGGCTTGGGTCCCTGCCTGGAAGGTTTGAGGCAGATGAGCGGGTTGGTCCTGTGCGGTGCTGAGTTTTCTTACAAAGTTGTCCATGCTACCCTGACGGGGAGGAGCGACCAGGCAAGCCGGTCCCGAGGGACGCTGTCAGGGACAAGGGGGAGGATTTTTCCCCAGGGGTGTCAGGAGAGAATGGTACGTACTATATCAGGGAAGCGGGGTCACCCCGAGTGTTCTTGAGGAAATTAAGATTGCAGGTCAAAGGCCAGCCAGGGAAACTAAAGCATCAATAATCGAACCCTGGCCTGAGGGAGGCCTATCATGCGTTTCACTTAACCAGCATTGAGGCAGAATTAGCATCATATTACATGATTAGCTTCACTAGAATGATGGCAGCAAATAATTAAAGCACAGAATGCAATGAGAACCAGCAATCGTAACAGGCAAGCAAGATAGTACGGGCCAATAAACCTAGGACGTTTGGACATGGAGAGGCAGTATAACAAAGGGCATGCCAAGGGAGCGCAGCTGTGCGCTAGGGCCTGAGTAGATGGCGCTCAGGATCCCCAGGTCGATTATCAAATTAGAAAATGTCTGTGACAAGTCACTCATAGAACAGCCAACCCAGCACACAAACGAGATGGTGGCATGAGAGCAGTCTTTCTGAGATGGTAGGGGCTACCAAAGCACTGCTGCAGCCACAGGGATTTATTAAGCAAAAGTATGTGGTTCGGGGACAAAAACTCAGCAGGCAACCAATAGGGCTGTTAGGTGGTGAGACAACAGAGCCCACAACTGCCACAAAAGCACATGCAAGTGCGAGAGATGAGGGCGAGGGGGGAGCCCAGTGGTAAAGATGGGCCAAGTCCAGCAGTTTACAGTGTGGCCGAAGCAGGTGCCGTACTTGTGGCCAGCTAGTCCCTGGGATGGCCCTGTGTGGGCCAGGGAGACGTCCCAACCGCTGCACTGTGCAGACCTCAGAGGAGGGGAGCTGCAGCCGAGATAATGGGGCTTTCAGACGGCTGTTAACCCCTTAGCAGCACTGTGGTGGGCCCCTGCAGGAGGTCACAGAGTCCGCAGTCTCCCCCCCAGGGGGTAGTACTTACTGCGCCACCGGGTCTTCTTGCCCCAGTTCCCTTAAGAAGCAGCGATACTCATGCACCCAGCGATCACCATGGCAGGGGTACGCCGTTCTGTGGTGACGCGTTTTATGCCTCGGCTCCGGCGGCTTCCTGCCGTGCTCCTCCAGCGCATTCGAGAGCCCACGCCGAGATCTCCGGCTTCACACCCAACCGACGCATCATCTCTCAGGGGCGCTGCGTAGCCCCCAGTATGTTTCCCGGCCAGGGAGCGAAGCAATCGGGAAGTCCCTCGCTGAGTCCGCCGTGTCCAGGAGCTGCCGCACCTCTCCTGCGCCTCAGGAACCCCGCCGGGTTCACCAGCTGAGCCGATCGTCGCGGCTCCTCACTCGCGGCGCCGCCGCGTCCTCTGTCGCAGGCACGGGACGGGCGGAGGAGTCTCACCGCGGGTTCCTCCCCGCTCACAGGTACCTCGGGTTATGCGCCTACGGGACCCCTCAACGGCCCGGTCTAGTCCAGTGGCCCCCCAAGCTGCGGCCGATGGATGTAGGGAGGGAACGGGTGTGAGGCCCGCTCGTCAGCTCCACAGCAGCCGGCACCTTTCCAAGATGGCGTCCAGGCCCTTTGCCAGCAGGCCTTTCGCGGCTCACACAGCCGCCGAGGGGGCTACCCGGGGATTACAGTTACAATAAGAGAACCAATAGTCAGCAAAAGCACAGCGTCTCAGTGGGGGGTACCTGAGGAAATCTCTCTTTGGCGGCTCCTGGGAGGACAGTGGCCAGCGTTATCTTTGGGATTCGCCGTTGGGTCAGGTGCTCAGGTTTAAATCGCGGCCATACTGGATGCCCAGCCCGGTAGTCCCGGACTCTGTTTTAATTGTGGAGATCCCCCAGTCCCGATCACAACCCAAGGATATTTTCCTGTAATTACCAAAACTGTGGTTTATTCCTGGGGGTAGCTGCTCACAGCCCCACACATGTGGAAGAGGACATGTGAGAGTGCTGCACATTGCAGCATTATTAGTACAAACCCCCTATCGCTCTGTACTCAGGACTGGCTGAGTGTAATAACCAGACTCTGCCACACGATTATAAAGCCCTGGTCCCCCTCTGAACAAACAAAGTCTTAACTCACTATTGCCAGAACCCTGTCACCTGGACCCTAATGGGCTTTTTTACGCCATTTGGTTGCAGATTCAAGTCACTTCTATAATGCAGCCCCTGGTTGTGATACTGGCCCCCCCTTATAGCAATAAAAGCGGGGATGCTGTATTGGGTTTTAAAAGTGATAATGCGATGCAGTTTAAGAAATTGAAAATGATCATGACACTGCAGCAGAGCAGAAAACTGTGCAGGTGGTAGCGGATCTCTGCCAGGGTCTCAGAGATTGGGTTAGGGAGGAAACTGAAGGAAGACATCCATAGCCCTTTTCTGATCTGACCCCAGGAAAAGGGAGTGTCTGTTTGAACAGTTTTTTTGCTCTGGCTGCAGCAATAAGTGGACTTGATTTGGGATACTATTGTCATGGGGAATGATATTTGCTGTTACTCTTAATGGTTTCTGCTTTTTGTTGAGGGACTTAAACAGCCCCTGCAGTCTAGACTGAAAGCCTGCAAGAAATACTACAAATTCTGTATGAACAGAGGATTTGTACCAATATATCACTGCAAATAATAATCCCTGTTAAAACTAACTTTTACTAGACTATTTAAAATATTATTCTAAACCCTATTTATTACCACTGCATACCTGATGATACAGCATATGTACATTATCTGCCAGTGGAGTAATCGCCCCGATAAAGAGCGGCTCCGCTTTAATGACAGACAATATCACTACTTTGCGTGTTTTAGACACCTTTAAATCCCAGCTATCCGACGCGTTTCCCCCATACAATTCTAGGGTTCATCAGGGGATTCAAAATTTCTCACTTTTGGAAAAAATATTCGCTATATACAACGCATATACTACACAACAAAGTACTTCCAAATTAGTAAGTGGAATGATATTAGCTCAAGTGCTGCCAGGTATAATGACGATAGTTCCCGCGGCACCTTAGTACGCTGGCACCCAAGATAAGAGGGGATACAGAGCAAAATTGTCTCTGCCTCCCTTTTTATGTCTAAATGGCCCATGCAGATGTATAATAAACAATTCCCCAGTGTTTACGAATAGAATAGTAACACATATATACTGTTCCTGGTTCCTAATGAGGCACATGTGCATTACTTTTCCTGCTCATGGTTTTTACGGGCGTTCCGGATGTTCAACCCTGCGCATGTCGGAAGTGAGACACCTAGTCACTTCCGGTTAGTATCGCCAGGATATGACACCGCGCTATGCGCGAAAGCCGGCCCGGTCACGGGCACATGGCGTTCATAACAATGCAGCGCTGCGCATGCCAGAAGGAACACACACTGCACCACATCCATTCAACGCTCTTGAGATCAACGTCATATCTATAAATTAATGATGCGTTTAGACGTTCAACTGTACTCTGCCACATATACGACTAAATGTAACGGGTATATCTGCCTCTCAGCAAATGTACTTTGTCTTAGCTTCCACATTCATCTGCCATAATATATGATTATAAAAGACTAATGTGGCTCTTGGGACATATATATACATTGATTTTAACAGAGCAAATGTTATATAGAAAAAAAATATACAATTAATACCGGGCTTAAAAACAGGGCCAAAAAAGGGACCTTTCGGGGTACATAAATTCATTGACCTCAGTGACATGGATTATCAAAGCTGTACGTAATCAATGAATATAAATTGGAAAATTTAAGAATATAACACTGTATACATGTTCATTGGTCAGACTGAAAAGAATAAATAAGTGGGTCCTCTATTGGAGAGTGCGAACAGAGCAAAAAAATGCTGACAGGGGCCAAAGGTAGAAGCATATTTTCTATAAAAACAACCAATTGGCAAAGTCTCATTAAGGGAACTTTGGTTTGGACAAGAGTCCATGCCGGTTATAAATCCATTGGGGACTCCTTACACAGGATTCGTCTATCCCATTCCCTCCTCTGGGGGACTGGTTTATCACATCTTCCAAAATCAAAAAAGCGCAGAGATTCCCATTCACCCATCTATCGATTTATTCCCACATATGTCGAGTAATGCGTGTCTCTTCTATTTCGTATAATCCCAGATGTTCACCCACTCTCTTTTGAATATTCTCCTTGTTTTTACAATGTAATTGATGTGGGGCAGGTGCCATTGTACACATGTAAACTACTCTTACTGTGCTACACTTGGCAAATTCACGAAATAAAAAATTGCTTTTCCATTTGAGGCTGCTTGTAAAAGGATTAGTTTGTTGTACATCTGGAAGGCTTACACATTCTGCCCAACATTTGAACATACCATCGGTCTAACTTTCTAACCAGTATCCTTGCAGGGGGCCGGTCATTGGTGTTAATGACTATGGACCAGTCTATCTTTTCATGGATCTCGCCACTACGATAAGCTTATCGAGGGGGTTGAAGGGAAGATATCCTTCTAGATCACTGATCCAAACATCAAAATACCCCAATATTTTTGAGGATATTGTGTCTTATACATTTCTGTCATACAAAGGTGCAAACTTATACGTGTCTATTGGTCCTCTTTGTTACTTGAGAAGTGCCCTGTTAGTGAGTTGTTGTTTTGTTTTTGTGCATGCCTATAGGCTGATTCCAGGACCTTTGCTGGATATCCTCGATTAAGAAATCTTCTCTCTTAACATCCTGAACTGTCTCCTAAAGTCCTCGTTCTCTGGAGCAGTTTCTCTTAACTCCTCAAGAAATGGACCCTTTTGGTATTCCTACTTTACAGGGTAATGGTTCGTAATCTTTTCCTGTGTAGACTAAAACTGTTAGTTGCTGGTGGGTTTCCTATACATATTGTATGTATATTCCACATTCAGATCTTTATGATGAAGGAACATCCAGGAAAGGTAAATAAACATCTATCCTGCACTTTCAATGTGAAGTGCATACCGAATTAATTTTTGTTGAGTTGTCCAACAAACCTCCTCAAAATGACATCTTGTGACCTCCCAGAGAAGATGATATCATCAATGTAACCTCCCCAAAATAATAGCTGTGGTGGGCCATTCGGTCTTCTCCGGTTGGGTTACCAAAGGAGCCTCCCACCAGCCCGAGGAAAGATTTGCAATACGTGGGGGGAGCGAACGAGCTCCCATGCAGTGCCCCTGAGTGTGGAAGGTCGTCTTGTTACAGAAGACAAGTTATTTACTGGCCTGGTAGCACAAATATCAAGAAGTCTAATAACAAAAGCATTTTTCATGCGCCTGAAATTCTATACTTCTAGTGGACTCCAAAAATTTATTCGACCGCTGGAGCCCTACTTTCGTGTGGATTTTACTATACAGCTTCCAACGATCTATGGAGCCTAATTGTACCTCTTTATAAAGACAGCATTCCCATCCAGTCTCGCATGAAGGTCAGAAGTATCTCGTATATTGATGGGCAATGTAACTTCGAAAATCCTGTAAGATGTTATCTATATAAATCCCTACATTGTGCGTAATTGTCCTACACCTGAAACTTTGGGGGTCTGACTTTAAGCGGGGGTTACAGCCCTTATGGATCTTAGGGATAGATAAAAATGTCGGTATTTGGGGATTAGAAGGCATCATGAATTTAAAAATTCTGTGTGTGATTATAAGAGCACAGCTCTAACCACTCCACGGTATTTTCTCTAATTCCATAGTGAATTGTTGTTGGATCCATAGAAAGAATACAATATATATCCTTTTGATCCTTAAGAAGATCGTTACACATCTAGTTTGTACATGTCATGATTTTATTTAAACTATATGTTCACCCCCTTTTCGGAGGGCTTATATAAATTATGACATTGACTTCGTTCAGTGACTGACAACGCTTCTGATTCCTCTCTACTGAGATTATTGTGAATTGGTAATCTCTGTTCGCCAAGGATTACGTAATTCTTTTGTGACTATTTGCATGAATAACATCTCATCTTAACGTTGCTTATCCAGCTGGATCTCGGGCGGCTTTCTCCTACTTTTAGTTTCAATTTAGGTTGTACCCTATGATTTACTTTCCTCCTCCATAAGGGACACAAAGGAAGTACCGTATGGCCTTCCAAATCCTGTGTCGTGTCGCCCCCAACTCTGACATTCGATTTATTCTTTGATTTTAAAAAATTTATGAACACTTGAGCTTACGCACAAATAGATGTACATCTTTGATCCATGAAAAATACTATACTGGGGGGTAGGCACAAAAGTCAATGCCCCTCTGTAGATTCTGTAATTCTCTACTACTTAATTGGTCTATCTGTAAGATTGATTATAAGATGCTGATATGGTATTTTTGTTTCTGACGATGTCTCAGGCCAGATGCTAGGGACTCTCCATCTCTCTAAATAAAGGGGGGGGGGTGTATTGGAGTTGCCTGAGGCATGAGGACAGCATATAATCCATATGTACTCCCCTTCCTCCTGAATTTTGGGTGGACCCCATTTTCTAGGTCTAGTCCTCTTGTTCCATAGGATTCGTAGTAGTTTGTGAGTTGGTATCTGACAGATTCAGCGTCTGATGACAAAAGTTCTCTAGTAGTAGATGGGCTTTGATTTTAAAAAAATTAAAGGCTCTCCCTTCTTTAAATTCTTGGCGTTCCGCTTTAGGATATTGTTTTACGTTTCCGTGCCTTCAATCACTGTCGTTATTTCTCTATAGAGTTTTGTAGGCTTTTGTTCTATCCTTTTAAAATCACGGATCACCTCAAGCTATTGATGCATGTTCTATCATAATATTTAGCGTTGTAGGGTAATTTCTAATGTTTTATTTCCTCTTTTAATTGAATTTTCAATAGTCGTACTGAACTATCTATAAGTTCTGTTTCACTACTGCCACACAAAGATTCAGGACTGTGATTCTAATGGCAGTGGTTATATAGATTCTTAAGTCATAGGAATAATACGTGTGATTACGCTATATAATAGCTCTATATGTTTTGTGCATCCACCTCAGGATTTAATATTGGATCGGTAAGCGTGTTAGGTTTTTAAAAACCACTCCTTATTGTCTGAAGAATCACTTTGGTCGGACTCCACCTCAGTGTCTGAAAACACCGCTCTCCGCCTCAGCTTCGCCATTTCTCCATTTATCCACAGGGCCACTTAAATAGCTGGCCATAATATAAGAAATATACAAATTCTGTATGAACAGAGGATTTGTACAATATATCACTGCAAATAATAATCCCTGTATTTTTCAAAACAGAACTTTTACTAGACTATTTAAAAGATTAATATTCTAAACCACTATATATTACACTGCAACCTAGATGAGTACAGCATAATGTACCATTATCTGCCAGTGGAGTTAATTGCCCCGAATTAAGAGCGGTCTCCGTTTTAATGCAGACACAATGTCACTACATGACGTGTTTAAACACCTTATAATCCCAGCTGTCGACGAGTTTCCCCCATGTACAATTCTAGGGTTCATCAGGGGATTCATTAATTTCTCCACTATGGAAAAAGACATACGGCTTGATTATACAAGGCATTTACTACAACACACTGTATCTTCCAAATTAGATAAGTGAATGAATATCTTAAGCTCAAGTGCTGCCAGGTAAATGACGATAGTTCCACGCAGCACCTCTCGTACGCTTGTCACCAAGATAGAGGGTATACAGAGCAAAATTGCTCTCTGCCATCCCTTTTTATGTCTTAAATGGCCCCGCAGATGTATTATAAACAATTCCCAAGTGTTTACGAATAGATAGTAAACAACTCCTATACCTGATTACAGGATCTCCATGAGCACATGTGCTTACTTTCCTGTCATGGTTTTTTAACGGCGTTCCGGAATGTTCTACTGCGCATGGGTCCCCCGAAGTGAGGTCACATGACAATTCCGTTAGTCATCGACGAAATGACACCGCGCATGCGCCGAAAGCCGGCCCTGGACCACGCGGCACCTCGGCGTTCACAAACCAATGCAATGCGCTTGCAAGAAGGGAACCAATGCCCAACATCCATTAAAAGGTCTTGAGACTCAACGTACATTATCTATATATAAAGATGCGTTAGAGTTCAAATGTACTCCTAGCCACAGTATACCGACTACTGGAACGGTATTGCCCTCAGCAAAAAGGTACTTATTCTTAGCTCCCACCATTCATAAATCTTGCATAATATATGATAATAAATGGGCTAATGTGGCGGGTCTTTATATATTGATTTTCTTAAAGAGCAAATGCTAATTAGAAAAAACATATAAATTTAACAACGGGCTTAAAACCAGGGCAAAAAAGGGACATTCGGGGTACAAAAATTCATGGTCCTAGTGACATGGGATTATCAAAGCTGTAAGTAAATACATATGAATATAATGATAAATTAAAGAATATGGTCCTATACATGTTCATTGGTCAGACTGAAAAGAATCAATAGTGGTACTCTCATGGAGAGCTGCAAAACAGAGCTCAAAACAATTGCAGACAGGCCCAATAGTAGGAGCCTTTGATTCTATAAAACAACCAAATGCAAAGGTCTCATTAAGGCCCTTTGGTTGACAGCGTCCATGCGCGTTAAATCACCAGTGGGCCTCCTTAATCAGGATTCGTTCTCATCCCTTTCCCATCATCATAGAGGGGACGGGTACTTCACAACTTCCAAAAATCAAAAGCGCAGAGTATTCCCATTTCACACATTATGCATATTCTCCCAACACATGTCGAGCTACTGGGTTGTCTTTTTCTATTTCGTATATCCCCCAGATGTTCACCCACTCTTCTTTTGAATTTTCTCCTTGTTTTTCAATGGTTATTGAAGTGCGGCAGGGGCATGTTACACATGTAAACTATCCTTCTGTGCTACAATTGGCGCCAAAATCACGAATATAAAGAAATTGTTTCCATTTGAGGCGCTTGTAAAAGATTTAGTTTGTTGTTACATATGGAACAGGCTAACAAATCTTGCCCACATTTTGACATACCCATCGGTACTCCTTTCTATCCAAGTACCTTGAGGGGTATTGTTGTTAAATGTACTATGGACCCAGTCTATCTTTTATCGGATTCTTCACTCCGATAAGTATCGAGGGGGTTGAGGGGAAGATATCCTTCTAGTCTGATCCACATCAAAATACCCCAATATTTTTGAGGATATTGATGACTTCTACATTTCTGTCATCCAAAGGTTGCAACTTACGTGCTCTATTGGGTCTCTTGTCTACTGAGGAATTCGCACCTGTAGTAGAGTTGTCATGTTTTGTTTTTGTGCATGCCCCTAAAGGCTGATTCAGGACCTTTGCTGGATATCATCGATTAAGAAATCTCTCTCCTCTAACATACAAGACTGTCTCCTAAAGTCCTCGTCTCTGGAGCAGAGCAGTTTCTCTTAACTATCACGAAATTGAGCCTTTTCCGGGTATTCCCTCTCTTACAGGGTAATGGATGTAAAATTTTCCCGTGTGTAGGCATAACGTTAGTTGCTGGTGGGTTTACGTTATACATACTTCTTGTGAGTATCGGTGGTATCTTTGTCCGACCTATTTCTATGTGAGACTTTATAGAGATAAAAGGAGCTATCACGCGCATTCAGAGGAGTGTGTAGTTGAGACTCAGATAATCAGACTCTATGCGTTGTTAGATTGTTGCAAACATCGCGCGGGATGCGCGTTATGTACCGGTCTTTTATTCGACAGAGTGTGTGTGTGTGTCAAAGGAGTTGGTCTCAACAGCAAAGGCCGTCAAAATGACATGTGATGTTGCGCCGTGCCTATGAGTGAGAAGTGAATCTTAGGATGTGATCATGATCAGGAGGTACCTCCCCCCAAAATTAATTATCTGGGGGGGCCATTGGTCTTTCTCCCGGTTGGGTTACCAAGGTAGCCTCCACCAGCACAGGAACAGATTTTGCAATACCGTGGGGAGCGCAGCCACCAACGAGCACTCCCCAAGTTGCACGTAGCCCCTGAGTGGTGGAAGGTCTTGTTAAGAGACAAAGTAAATATGCCGTAGCACCAAAATCAAGAATATCTAATAACAAAAGCATTATGCGCTGAAATTCTTACTTCTTGTGGACAAAAAAAAAATATTTCGACCGCCTGGAGCCCTCTTTCGTGTGGGATATTTCTATACTGGCTTTCAAACGTCTATGGAGCCTAAGTGATGGAACCTTCTATATCAATCAGCAATCCCATCCGTCTACGCATGAAGGTCAGATAGATATCTTCTTATATCATAGATGGGCAATGTAACATAGAAATCATTGTAAGATGTTATCTATAAAATCCTACATTTTGAGTAATTGTTCCTACACCTTTGAAACTATGGAGGTCTGCCTTTAAGCCTGGGGTTCAATCCCTATGGGATCTTAGGGATAGAATAAAAAAAGTCGGTTATTTGGGGGGATTTAGGAAGAGCATCATGATTTTAAATTCTGTGTGTGATATAAGGCCCATCTCTATAACACCTTCCACGAGTATCTTCTCTAATTCCATAGTGAAGGTTGTTGTTGGATCCATATGAAAAGAATACCATAATAATCTTTGTCTTTAAGAAGTATCGTTTACACATCTGTTTTTGTACTTGTCATGATTTCTATTAATTAACTATATTTTCCCTTCTCGAGGGCTTTATAATTTTAGGAATTGTCTCAGTTCCAGTGCTGTCAACGCTTCGATTCCTCTCTCTGAGATTATTGTGCAAATGGTAATCTTGTTCGCCAAGATTACGTAATTCTTTTAGGATATTGCATGAATATAATCAATTTCACGTGTATCCAGCTGACTCGGGGGCATTCTCTACTTTTAAAGTTTCAATTTTAGTTTGTCCTCTTCTGATTTCTTCCACCTCCATAAGGGACACAAAGTCTGTCATGCCTTCTCAAATCTGTGTCGTGACGCCCCCAAACTCATGACAGTCGATCTTATCTTTGATTTTAAAAAATTTATGCACTTGAGCTTACGCCACAAATAGAGGGTAACATCTTTGATCCATGAAAAAATCACTAACTGGGTGGGTAGGCACCAAAAGGTCAAGCACCTCTGTAGAATCTGTAATTCTCTACTTCTTAATTTGTCAAATCTTTTAAGATTGTTATCGGGTGCTGATCTGGTATTATTGTTTTTTTTGCTTTTTTCCATTGGGTATGAAAGGGGGAAATTTAAATAGGGGTTTTAAAGATATTAATTTTTTTAAAATAGTCTAGTAAAAGTTTTTTTAAAACAGGGGAATTAAATTAAAAGGGCCTGCAAGCCAGATTGGTGGCTTTAGGGGAATTCCCCTGCCCTCTTACAAGCCCCAAAGGGCCCTTTAAGTTAGATCTTGGGTCTAAAAAGGGAAAAATAAAGTTTGTTTTCCCCTCCATTACAAAGACTCGGGCCCAGGGAAAATTATAAACAGAGGAGGGGGGGGAAAACCCAAAACCAAAATTTCCCAAAATGCCCCTTTTTTGGGAAAAAAAACCCGGGAAATTTTTAAAGAGAAATTGCAGATTTTTTTCGGGCAAAAACCCCCCCTGTCGGGACCACTGATAAGGGTCCGACGCCCCCTCCAAGGGAAGGGGCTGGAAACCCCTGTCCAGTCCTCCCTGAAAAAGTTAAAGAAGAAGGTTTTGGCAATTTACATGAATGGGGGATTTTGAGGGAAAAAAAAAAATTTTTTCCCTAGTAAATACGGGGGCACCAATCAGTCACCCCGGGGGATCCAAAAAACCTTCTGATTTTGGGAAACTGGGTTTATCACAGCTGGGAAACTGGGGGGAAAAGAATAACTTTAAAAGAAAAAAACCACCGCTTTTTAAAATTTCCCCCCAAAGGAAAAAATTTTGTAAAAATTTGCTTGTCCCGTGAGATAAAACCACTTTTTCTTGTTGGTACCGATGTGTTACAAATGTTTGGGGTCCCAGTTTTAAAATGTTGAACCAAAGCGGGGAATTTTAAATTTATTTAACATCAAAACCCCTTCCCACTGATACATTTTTGCTTTCTGGCTCCCTTTGTTGTCTGAACCCCCTTTCTTTTTTTGTGTTAAAGAGGGGGAACCAATCCTATTTTCCCCAATCCCAAGGTCAAAAACAGATTTGGGTGGGTTTTTAAAGTAGCCCCCCAAATTTGGTACTTTTATAAACCGGGTTTGTATTCTCCTAGGATCTAACAATACCCTTAAATTATTTCCACAAGAGGTTTCTTTTTGGTAGAAAAATTGAGGGTTTAAATTGAAACTAAAAACCCAAAAAGGAAAACAACACCCCCGCTAATATTCCTTTTTTTCCCAATCAAGAAAAAAATCCCAAAGGGCCCCCCTGATCCCTACCCTTTTTTGGTAAATGTTTTAAAGGGAAATCAATAAGGTCATTTGTATTGGACACACCCCGGGTCGCCAATCCAAACACAATTTTTTTGGGGCAGGTGCCTCCCCAGCTGCCCAATTTTGTCTTTTTGATTTGGCTAATGCCTTTTTCATTTTTCCCTTGACCCTGGGCTGGAATATTTGGGTTTTCATTCACATTAAAAAATAGGCAGTTTTAATGGCGTTTTTTCCACAGGGGCCAAAACTCCCCCGCAGGGTTTCCACAAGCATTTTCAGTAGTCCCCCAAACTTGGGGTCAAAAAAGGTGTTGTATTTTGCTGTTTTGTGGGTGAAACCGTTGTTGTGGGGCAGACACTTTTCCAATTTCCCAAACAACCAATCAGTCTGTTAAAATTTTTTGCGGAAAAGTGGTGGGAAGGCCCACGGGGGAAATTGCAATTTTTCTAAATAAAGGTTTGGGGGTTTTGGGTCATGTCTTTTCCCCAAGGGGCAAAACATTTTTACGAGGGAAAAGGAAAAAAAGCTTTTACAAGCTTTGCCTGTCCCAAAAAACACTACAGAAACTGAGAATTTTCCTTTGGGCCCATTTCATTCTGTAGGCTTTGGGTTAGGTCCCGCCTCCATTTTAATGGGAATGTTTTTAAGCCTGTCTTTCTTTCTGTTCCTTTTTTTCTTTTCCCCCCAGGGTATTTACAAAAAACCACTCTTTAAATTGCCATCTCTCCCTCCAAACCCCTTTGGGAAAACCAAACTACTCTTTGCCCCTTTTTTTCTCTTCTGCACTGAGGGCTTTGGGGAAAGCAATAGGTTCTTTACACGCGACCGGTGGGAGGGCCCCCGACCTTTTTGGGTACTACCCATATGTTTGGACACTGTAGCACAAAAGGGTTCCCCCCCATGTGTAGGGCCGTAGTGCAGTGCAGGGAATTGTAAAAAAAATCCTAAAAACACCTTGGAAAATCCCCTTGGGTGTCCCCCACCCTCATGACTTTTAAGGGATACTTTTTTATACAGTCCGTAAAAAATTTTTTCCTTATTACAAAATCATCCCATCCAAAAGTATGCGTGGACAAGGCCCGGGATCATTAAAAAAAAGGTTTTTTTTTATAAAAGCGGAAAAAGCGTTTTGTGTCACAACTGGACACTTCCCCCAATTCCCAAAGCCCTTTGAATGAACAGAAAAAGGGGGGGTTTAAATACAAACGACAGACAGAAAAAAAGGAAACCCCCCAGAAATTGGCAAAGCCTTTTGTTTTAAAAATTTTTAAAAATTTAAAACACCCCTTTTTATTTTAAAAATGAAGACATTTCTTAAAAAAAACTATATTTCAAAACAATTTAAAAAAGTAAAATTTTTTATCACCCTAAACACCCTTTTTGATTAGGGGAAAGAACCCAGTTAAACTACCCGGACATGATGCATTCGCCTTCTTTTAAAATATATATATATTTTTTTTTGTGATGATCTCTCCTCAAACCCCTAGATGTCCTAAAGTGATTCAAACTTCAAGCCCACGGGGGAAAACTTTTTTAACTAATGTTTTGGGTTTATTTGACACAGCCCAAGAGCAAAATAAACTGCCGATTTTCGGGTCAAACAGGTTTTATATAAACTATTATAATCTATCTTGATAAAATGTTTTCGGATGAATTTTTGCAGGGAAATCTTTACAATTTTTAAAAAAATGAAAATGTGAGAATAAAATTTTAAAACCCCTTACCGCCGGAGCCATTTTTGGGCCCCTCTGACAGAGCCCCCCCCCTTTTTTTAAAAAAGTAAGGGTCACTTTATGTGGGGAATAACTTTTTTTCACTTTTAAAAAATCCATTGATTGAGATTGTTTTTCGTGGAAACATTGTGCTTTAAGATAGAAAAAAATTTTGGACCAAAAAAATGGTTGTTTATTTGTGAAAAATATAAATTATTTGTGAAAAAAGTGAAAATTTTTTAATTTTTAAAATTCAAAAATTTTTTGCATGTAAGACGATGGTTATTTCCCCTCAAAATTTGTTTTATAAAATAGCTTTACCATATTCTGCCCGTAGTTTGGATCATTTTTTTTAAATTTCCTTTTTTTTTTTTTTTCGGGCTTAGGGGGTTTTTAAAAATTTTGTAGTAAATTTTTTAAATTTTTAAGAAAATTTGCAATATACATTAAATTAATTTTTATTAACCCTTTTATTTAAGGTGCCATTTCGGTTTGGGACACCCTAAGGTTCCCAAAAACTTAAAAAAAATCCCCAAAAAGCCCCCAAATTTGGGGAAATAAACCCCCTTAAAGGAATAATTTTCCAGAGGTGTAGTGAGTATATCAAAACCCCCCAAAGGGTTTCACAAATTTTTTTTTGCGTTCGGCTTGAAAATTAAAAAAAAAATATTTTTTCCAATAATTGCAATTTTAAACTGAAAATGTTTAATTTTTAAAAAGGAATCCCTTTAAAAAAAAAACCCCCAAAAAAAGTGTTTCCAAATTTTGTCCAAGTTCGGCAATACCCTACATGTGGGTGTAAACTGCTGGGTGGGCCATGCGGGGGACAAGGGGGGAGCGCTATTTGGCTTTTTTGGGGCAAGAAATTGGTGGGGTCAAGGTTTACTTGCAAAAACCCCCCCAAAAAAACTAGAACAGGTGGAAAACCCTTTCCCGAAGTTTCCCCCTTTTGGATTT
>JAODAL010051389.1:0-26706 GCA_025379985.1 Phyllomedusa bahiana
AATGGTCGTTACTGCCACACTGGCAGGGGAAAACCTTGGCGGGATCCAGGCCAATTTTAAATGTAACGGTCTGGGGTAGGGGATCCGCGGGACCACCCAAGCGATGGGGAAGCCCCCCCCAGGGAGCGGAATTAGGTGGGGGTCCCCGGACACCAGACCACTGGGGGAAATTTTGCTTGTGGTGGCAGCCAAGGGTAGGCGGGGTACAATTCGTCAGGAAGGCTGTGTCGGGGGGCCGGAAGGTCGGGCAGGCGGCAGAGATTCGTGGTCAAAACTAAAAAGAGGGTTGGACACGGTAATCAAGACAAGGCCGGGAATCTTTCTCAAAGGAAAGGGCACTAAAGTTTGGCAAAGCGCTAGGAAGGGGCGGGCCCCTTTAAAGGGGGGCAATCCCCGGGAAATAGCCATTTACCGGTGCATCCCCTTTTAAATTAACATGCCGGCAACCGCCCCCCAGGGGGGAACCTGTGCCCCAAGGGACAGGACGGAGGGGGGCAGAGCGGGTGGGTAAGGGGCCTGGGCACCCAGGGGGCGGGGACCCCGACCCTTGTGGGGGACGGGGCCCCTCGGCACCAGGGCACGATGCGCCGCGTGGGGGAGGGTCGCGGGGCATCCTACAATTGGTTTTCGTATGATATTTCATACCCAAGGCTTAATTTAATTCTTGATGTGGGTTTAATTTTTATAAATACGGGTTCTTTTTTTTTTTTTGTCCCAATACCCAAATTACATCTGTTTTTTCGTAGGGTTTTTTCATACCCCAAGCTTAAAATTTAACTTCTTGATTTCGTTTAAATTTGGGGACTAAAATCAGGGTTCATTAAACGTGCAAATTTTTTTTTACTTTTATCTGCAAAGTTGCTAATGAATCACAGGGCTGTTTAAGTCCCAATACAGTTTTTTTATCGTTTGAAAAAACGTGAATAAAAATCAAAACTGCTGCATTCAATCCGCTTCAATCACTGTAGAATGGACTCCAGCACCCAATGACAAGGAAAAACGTCCCTACTCTATGCGCCAACGCTTCTGCGATTTCGGATAACTAAGTTTTTCCCTTTATCAGCCAAAAATTAAAAGATAAAATAAAAGAAAATTTTCACTTTTAATTGGGCCTTGATATTTTATTTGAAGAAGTGAAAAGGGAAATTAAGAGATTCCCACTGAGGCCCCCACCTGATCAATACTATAAAGTAGAATTGGCAAAACAAATTTTGAATTTGAACTAAAATACAGGGGGCTGTATTTTTTCCCCATATATGCCTAATTCCATTTTTTTCATTTGTAGGGGATTTTATACCAATTTAATTTCTCTCTTTTTTGTGGGGGAATTTGAGTCAATACAGGGATTTTGTATTTCCCTGCCCCCATCACGCTGAAAACCATCAACCCAAACCGGGGGGGGTTTTTTTTAAACTGTGGCCCAAAATTAATTTATTCACTTTTTGGAGAGAATTCCGTGTCAATCCATTTTGTGTATTTCACCCCTCATACATCTCAAAATCCCCACCCCACTTTTGGGCATTTTGCTATTTTGGGGAAAAAACAGAAAATTTTTTAATTTTGGGGTGATTTTGTTAATGTTGTACTGTAACCCCCCCCCCCCCCCCCCCCCAAAAGATGAAAGGGTGTATCATTTTTTTTTTCTTGACGTCAATATTTTTTCCCATTACTTTGACCCCTTCAGGTTGCTTTCAATTTCAATAACCCCATCATTGCAAAAAACCAAAAAAGGAAACAACTGACCCCAAAAAAAAATAAGTAAATAGAATTTTTTTGGTTTTCTGTGTTTTGTATCCACTCCTTTTTTTGGCTTTTCTACTCATCAGACAATCCTACAAAGGACCAGTCATACCCTAGGGCTTCCCCAAAAAACACAATCGGTTTGTTTTGCCCTTTTTCACTCTTTTTACAATTAAAAAGAAGTGGAAAACCAAAATAGTACAAGCTTAGGGTGGAGTGTGAAACAGTTTAAAAAAAAAACCACAGGGTGGTGACTGAAAATGGTCAGTTGGCGCAGATGAGTAGGCCAAATTCAAATGACAAAAGTGAAGATGCGCAGAAAGTTTGGCCCCACAACGGGCAAAAGACACATTTGGGGAAAGGGGGCGGCAGCAACAGCAGCAGCAGCATCAGGCCGGAGAGTGGCAAATGTCCCCTAAAATTTTGAGGTGGGGCAGGGGACATAAAGGGGGGGGCAAACACAACATCAAGCCAGAAGTGACATGGGGGACATATCCAACCCGGAGATGACAGCAAGATGAAAGACCTGAATGGTGAGGGGAACAGCTCAGAAGGTACATAATATCCCGTGAAGAGTGGAGGGGGTTCAATACCATCCCCGAAAAGATGTGAGTTTTTAAAGAGAGTGGCAGCAGATGGGGGACGGGCGGGTGCGGCATCAAATAGTGGGTGATCAGGTACCCAAAAAGAATCCGGATTCGGGTCTCCCCCGGGTGCTTCGCGGGTACCTAAATCAAAAAGGGGTTTGTAAAGCTGCTCATCAAAAATTCCGGGGTTGATCGGGTTGTGCGATGGGGGCTGTTACTGATCCTAACCCCCAATCCCACAGTACCGTGGCAGTGTACAATGACCGCTGATGAACCCCCAGTCGCCCTGCTAGTGGGGATGGCCCGTTTGGCACAGTAGGCAGTGGCCAACTGACTACATAATGCCCTTTATGACTTGATTTGTTCCCCCCCCCCTTTGGCAGGTAAAAAATGCCCCCATTTGGGACCGTAAATGGGGGTCCAAGGGTGGAGAGCCAGAAGTCATCCTTCCCCCAGAGGGTGCAATTCAGCTTAAAAGGAAGGCAAACACATGCAGGGGGCCATCGGCAAGTAAACTTGAGGACCCCCCTGCCCCTACTCCATGTAACGCCCTGTTCTTGGTTATTTGCCTCCCCCCAAATCCTCCGGTGGTCCTCCCTTTTCCCCCGTCACCTGAATAAAAAAAAACTCATTCGCCAACACTGCTTGTGCTCCAGTGTCTTCCCCTCCAGTTAACCCCCCCACGGGATCTTTGGGGCCTTTAAAGTGTGGGCCCCCCAGCCCCTAGTCCCCTGCCCAAGTCAGTTTTGCAGCATCTTTTTCCAAGACAGAACAGTGGAATGACATTTTTCTCCGTAGTCCTGGGACGACAAATAATGGGGCCCTTTCAAAGGGGTCTTGCAAATGGAAATTTTCCCCCAAATGAGTGCCAGGCTGACAAAAAAAATTTACACAGTGGTTTCCCCTTCCCCTTGGATAAAGGGAAATCTTTAAAGGGGCCTTTCTTGTTCATCGTTTTTCTCCCTGTTTTCCCCTGTTCATCGATTTCTCCCTGTTTTTGCCCGTTCATCGGTTTCTACCTGTTTTCCCTTTTCATCGTTTCTCCCTGTTTTCCCCCTTTCATCGTTTTTCCCCCTGTTTTTCCCTGTTCAAGATTCTCTTTTGTTCACTCAATGAGGGTGTGTTTGGTGGTGTGGGAATTCAGTGCACTTGAAAAGGGGGAAGCAATACCCCAAACTTGACAGGACCCCGGGTCATGTTCTGCACTTACGGATCCTACACGATAGCTGTCTCTTGGGCAATCAACTGGGAAGAACGACTGCTGGCACCAGATGGCGAGAGCAGGATCATCGGACCAGTACTGTTTAAAAGACAGGCTTGTCTTGGGCAGAGCCACTTCGATTCCCCTTGACGCCTTACTGCCTGAAAGGGGGGCGTGCCACGGGGTGCTGCTGCGTTTCTGCGACAGGATGGACCCCACATCTGAACATTTCTTCCGGGCCATGAGGGTATGCTAATGTTTAGCAGGGGTGGTCCCAAAGTTTGGTCCCTGATCACGCTTTACTTTTCCCACAGATTCTATTAAAACCATATTCGCCTCCTTTTGGTGTCCTTGTCAAAAACTTGCCCCTCGCCAGCCTGACACCAAGCGCCCCTCCTTTTCCCGATGGTGATTTTGATGATGATATTATAAGGTTTTGCTTCCAGGCCAGGACGATGGGTAGTTTTAAGGTAGTGACCCCAAGGTGCCCCTTCATACCAGGCAAAAAAGGGGGGGGAAAGAGGCATGGGTGGGCTGAATTTTCCCCTTTTGGGGGCAATTTATGCCTGTTTAACTAGGGCCTAGAATACCTTGTCCCCCGCCTTTCTTTCTTTACCGCCCAGTCGATCGGGTTTATCGATTAGTTTTGCCCTTTACCGCCGTCCTCATTAAGGGTTTTGCTGTACAGAGCCTAACCTCTCGCAAATAACCCCCCCTGCCACTCTCCTACAGTATGCCCGCTTCTGCAATAAGTGCGGAGTCTTCCCCCCCTTTTTGCGCCCCTGTCCCAAATAGTTCTCCTCACGATAGTGGTGCAGGGCCACAGCCCAATAGTAGGCCTGGCTTGGGGGCCGAACGGACAAGGTTTGGGGTTTAAAAGGGATGTCCTAGTGTGTGGGGCAAAACACGGACGCACTGCACCGAAGTGCGGCTACGGGGTACCCTTGCTGTGAGTCCCCCCGTACTGCACCTTGCCTGCTCCCGGAATCTTTGCGTTTTTTGTTACCCCATGTGACAGCACACTCACAATCCCACAGTTTTTTTTGTTCGCTCTAAAAATTTACTTTTAACAACCCCACCAAAAATCACTAAATTTTTAACCCCCCAAATTCTTCCTTATTTTAAAAAATGTATGGTTGGGATGGCGGGTTTTTCCACTTTTTTAGTATACTACCCCCTATTTTTTTACATGGTTTGGACATTGTAAAAACCCAAAAACCCCTTTTCCCCCCTTTTTTTACGATACACCCCAATAAATTGAAAACTTTGCGAGCGGGCCCCCCACACTCGTGTCTGATTTGTAAGTACTTTTTATAAGTAATTTCTGGGTTTTTTGTCTTTACCCTTATATTGTAAAGTGCTGCAGAATATGTTGGGGATTATAAAAAAAGATTTTTATTTATTATATTATAGGGATCCCCGCCCTCAGCTCAGTTCTTTCCCGCTCCCCGGACATTTCTTTTTTCAGGCTACATCCCACTTATTTTGGCATTTTGTCCCCGTAACTGCCCAAAAAAGGGAAGGGGAAGGTTCTGGTTTTAAAAACGAAAAAGTGGGAATTTTGCCTATTTGGCCCCCCGGCTAATGGGGCAGAATGCCCAGTTACGGGTTACTTTCCTACTCCCCCCCCCCGCCCCCGGACAATAGATTTTTTTTTCCATTAAGGGGGTTTTTTTTATTTTTTGTTTTTTTTATTTTTTTTTTTTTTTTTTTTTTTTTTTTTTTTTATTTTTATTTTTTCTCTATATTTTTTTTTTTTTTTTTTTTTTTTTTTACTTTATGTATTTTTTTTTGTTTTTTTTTTTTTTTTTTTTTTTCCTTTTAATTTGGCCCTTTTTCCCCCTCTTTGATTTCTAAAATTTTTGAATAGGGGGTTTTTTTTTTCCCCCCCAGGGTGAATATCCCCCTTCATGTCTAGTCCCCCCCCCTCTTTGGGTAAAATTTACATTCCCCCTTCAGTTTTATTTTTGCTGAAAAACTCCGGGGTTTTTAATTAAGAAGGGTTTTCCCCCCAAAAGGGAGTGTTTTTTCCTGAAATGCCAATCGGGGGTTTCGGGAATTTAACGGAAACGTATGTTTTTCATTGAAATTTGCGGTCTTTTCCTTTAAGTAAAAATGTTCCCCCTAACCAGCTTCTTACGTGCCCCAGGGTGCAGTAAAATGGCTCGGCTTGTGGGAAGGGGGGAATTAACCCAGATTCCAGGCGTAAGTGAAATGACTCCCCTGGAAAATCAAAAATTTAAACCCCCGTTTAATTGAAATAAAAACAAGTAAAACTTAGAACAAGGAAAGTTTGCTTACTAATTAAAAATTTTTTTTTTTTCACCCCCCTTATTTTAAAAGCCTTTTTAATAAAGAAAATTTAAATCTCTATTAAATTTTTCCCAACCCTTAGTTCTACTTTCCAAAAAGGGTTTTCCAAAACCCCCCAAAAAAATTTCTTCTGTTTTGGGAAAAAAACTAAAATTAATTGGCAAATCTTGCAACCTTTTTGCCCCTTTTCAAATCCTTTCCAGAAAACCAAAGGGGGGTAAAAAAAAAAAACCCTTTTCTCAAAAAGAGCGAATGCGTAAAGAAAAAGGTTAAATTTAAACCGGAATCTGATTTATGTCAAAAATTTTTTCCAAAATTTGGTAATTATTACTCTTCAAAAAAAAAAGTGAAATTTTTTTCTAAAAAAAGTTCTTAAAAATTGACATTTTATCAATTTATTCGTGAAAGTTTTTTTTTAGGTAAAAAATAATTTTTGTATTTAATTTTTCGGGGGGAAAATTTTTTCGGGGAAAAAGTTTTTTGGAGGAATTTAATTTTGTTTATAAAATTCCCTTTTTTTAAATGAAAAAAAATAAAAAAAATCAGTGTAGTTGTGTGTCGATGCATAATGGATTAGTTAGATACAAAGGATGATTTCAGACATGCAGTTACATTTTATAGTCTCCATGCTTTACAACAAATGCGCCAAATTAAAGGCTTAGACACAGCCAGCACAGATAAACAAACTCCAGACACCTAGGGCGACATGCATGTACAAGGCTGTGACAGGTCCGGCTTTTCACCCGAAAAATGGCGCAGCCCCGTTCGCTCTATTTTTTTTAAAAAGGGACACTCCAATTCAAAGCTTTTCAAAGCACCGCGGCACTTTTAATGCGCCTGGATTTGGGGGGCGCGCGGGGGGTGTTACATAAACTGTACAATAAACATTTTTGTGTTTATACGGGAAATCCGGCGCTTTACTGGAACAGGTAAACAATTTTTAAAGTGGTTTTACTCAGCCCGAATTGTCCCCCTTAGTAATGAGCTAGAAAATGCTAAAATCTATAAACCCCCAGTAGAAAAGGTTCATAGATTTAGGTGATTTATGTACTAGCGCGACAAAAAAATTTTATACCTGGGGCCAAAAAATTTTATATTTCCCCCACCTCCCCTTTCTTTGAGGACGCAGTCAGCGTTTGACAGAGGCACAGGGAGTGGTGCCCCTTTTGGGTTTAGAGCCCGGAAAAACCTTCTCACGCTTTTTTAGAAATCAAGGGGGTTTTTAAGCCCTGCAGCCCCCTCCGGCCTTAAGCCAACTTCCAATGCCTTCCAATAGCTCTTTAAGGTCAACTATAAAGCTTATGTGGCTCTTGGTAAAAATTACTTTGACACCCTAGCTTTACACAATAGGAGACATTTATTAAGGCAATTACGCAAGAAAAAATTTCCATTTGACCCGAAAATAATGGTACATGCATTTCAAACATTTTTTATGTGTTTAGCAATTTTTGGGGCACTTTTGCACCCCGCTGACAAAAGGGGCCATGACCTCATAAAAAGGCATGATTTAGTGTGCAATATCGTGTGGCAAACAATTTTTTCCTACATTTTGGCAAAATCAGTGGCATACCGTAAGCAAACTAATAGATGGTGTAAAGTTAGACTAGACAGTATAAGCCTGTGTCAGATTTATCCACACTATGATAATTGTGGCACATTGTAAGACTGTCTAGTCTAAGTTTAATCTATCTAGGTGTTTGATAGTATTGATGCATCTCCCCCCAATTTTTTAGGCCTTTTCGTTTACTAAACCAGCCAATCCCCAAAAGATTTTTAAATTTGATGGGAATTCCCATCATACTTTGGACATATTCCTACAGTATATTATGCCTAAAAATACAAAAATAAAAATATTATATTTTTTGCCTTTAAGTTTTCCCTTGGGAAAATAGTCCATCTTGTATATTTGCATAGGTGAAAAAGAGGGGAAAACGTCTTGCACATGGGACCTCTGCTATCAGTGTCCAGCTTTGGTCAAAACAATTGTAAGAATAAGAAAAGTCTGCTTGTCATCCTTGTAGGTGTACATATTCAGCTCAACAGTACTTCTGTGTTAATAAAAAATAAATGGAGGCAGGGCAATATCTTCCACTGGGAATCGCTTCCTAGGGGGCCCTAGTGGGGGCGTACCAGGGGAAATTATTTTTATTTTTTTTTTTTCAACCGTCCCCCCCTGTTTTCGAAATTGAAATTGGCGAATAGGGACCATGGTTCTGTACTTTAGCGCTGCCTTCCCGATTGTATCTCTAATAGACCTGTTGGGGGGAAAACATGCATAGAGGAACCGGGTGCTGGAAGGTAAAAAACCCATCTTCCCCCACCTCACTGATTATTCACTCCCAATGCTGTATCTGTAACTGGCTCTGGGGAAACAGCACATTGAAAAAGCAGCATGATGGGGGGAAAAAAATTATTACCCCCCACATTGTTTCTTGCTGCAATGCCTTCTAACTACAGCACGATCGGAATAGAAAAGCCCATAAAAAAACCTAAAAAAAATCTACCTGGGCCAAAGGGCCCTGGAACTAATGCAGCACTGGATAAGTATAATATTGACTGTTTCAGAAGCAAAGTAAAATCAGAAATCCTGGAGAAACAAAACAAACAGGTGCACAACCTAACCGTACAGGAACAGAAGGCTATTGCTTCACTGAAACAAAATCAGTATATAATAATAAAACCTGCTGATAAAAGGGGCGCAATAGTCATAATGAACAGTTCGGACTATATCCAGGAAGTGAACAGACAACTGTCAAACCCCATCCATTACTGCAAACTCAGATCCCACAGAGGCCTATATGAAACAACTAAAGGATATGATAAAGTTTCCAATTCAGGTCCAGAAGCAGATAGAAGTGCTTATCCCAGAGGATCAGAAGCCAGGCTCCTTCTTTATGCCCCCAAGATACACAAAAATGGCAACCCTGGGAGGCCTATCATTTCTGGCATTGGGACACTGACAGAAGTCTATACGGGTAGGGTGGAAAATATCCTAAAACCCAAGCTACATCCAGGACACCACTGACCTTCTTAACAAACTGAATGCCCTCGGTAAACTACCTGAGGGTAACATTTTGGCCACCATGGATGTAGAATCACTGTATAGCAACATTCCCCACAAGGATGGAGTTGCAGCATGTCGGGTGCACCTAGAGAAACAAAACTTTCCAACAAAACCAGTCACACAGCTCATACAATTCATACTTAGCCACAACTATTTTACTTTTGGAGAAGACCTATACCTACAGCGAATAGGAACTTCAATGGGGTCCAGATGTGCACCCCAGTATGCAAATCTCTTTATGGCAGAACTGGAAGGAGCATATTTATCAACATGCACGACGAACCTCATTATGTACCTCCGTTATATCGATGATATCCTTGTCATCTGGACTGCAGGTGAGGAGGCCCTACTTCAATTCCATAATGACTTCAATGACTTTCATCCCACATCAACCTTTAAACTTACTTATTCAGAGAGCAAAAAACCCTTTCTGGATACCACAATATACCACAAACCCACAGACAGAACAGCCTACCTCAGAAACGACAGCTCCCACCCCAAGCAAACAAACAATCTATTATTTACAGCCAGTCTATACGATACAATCTTATTTGCTCTGACAAAGCAACCCACAAACACCCCTGGATCTGAGACGAAATTTTCCCAAATTTGGTGCGAACGAAATTGACAGACACCCAAAAAAACAAAGCGGCACTATTAACAGAAGACAGTCTAGCTCACATATAAAAAGAGCCCGATGAAGCCTGAGTCCCCTATTGTCACCTACAAACTACAGCTGAGATCCTACGAAGATTGGCCAAGAACTCGAACCCTTTGCTACATTAGCGACAACAGACTCAAAGAAATATTCCCCCATCCCCCCCCTCTCCTTTCCTTTCGGCAACCACCAAACCTCGCGTCGATTATTGTCCGGTAGGCCCTGAAGAGCTCCCAACTGAAAAATGGCACCGCACCTTGCCAGCAAAAACTAGTGCAAGACCTGCTGGCAACATCTACACACTGACAGTGTACCTGTCCCACAAGTCACAGCCGTGCACAGAATTATGGGAACACTTTCCTGCAGGTCACCAAGTGTGTTTATCTCTTATTGTGTGCAATGTCCCACCCACAAGCCTCTATGTGGGGAAACAGGCAGAGATTCATCAGCGACCGCCTACACATAATTAATTCACACAGATTCACTATTAACAACACAAACAGATCCTCACAGTGGCCACACATTTCTCTGAGTAGCCACTCAATTGACGATTTGTAGTTTGATTTTAAGACATTTTAAGAACACAAGGGAGTGAAAGGAATGTGGAATATCAGTTTAATGCAAAATTCAAACTCTCAAATTGGGACTTAATATGCATGACTAGTTTTGCATGTCAAACAATGTATTACCTGTAAGGTCACAAATCACCACACCTGATAGCTAAACAAAAAAAGTTACTACAATGCCCAAAAGTTTGCAGATTGTTTAATTTATTGACCTTTTTAATAACTGCTCTTCTGTTGAGGGTGTCCTGAGCGTGGGGTAGAGGCGGTCATCACACAAGAGTGTTTCTTGCATTGATAGGCTATCCTGTGCCCAGGAAAGCTGGTTGACAATTTTTATTATTTTTAAAGATTCTAAGTTCCTTTGAAGATCTATGTCTTTTGTGTATAAAATCTGGAATTTTTTCAGATTTCTGAATATACATAATGGCTGATGAAGAAGCTAGCATCCTACGAATAGTTTGAGCGATGATTCCAACATAATTTTTATTTGAATTTTAGTCAAATACAACATGCAAAGGAAAAAGCACCAATTACAACCTAGCCAAAAAAGACTAAACAATTTTAAACATATCATGAGTCAATTCAAACAAGTACAATCAGTGTTCACCTATATCCACAACCAAGTATTAGCGAAGTAAGTCTTGCAATATAATACCAATTAAAATATACTACTGCATACCTATATAGACTTAGTTAAAACTATTAATAAAGTACAGCAATCTAGGGTCGGTTCTCCAGATGGTGCTCCTTTAAGGAGACGTGTCATATTAAACATTGCAAGCATATAATCCCCGCTAAGAATATGCAAGAAAACTTTAAAAGACATGTTAGAAAGGAGAGTATAGAAATCGCGTAACTACCTTAAAAAAAAGGGGAGTTCCTTCTTTCGATCCCTATTAATAAGAACTTGGACTCTGTCCAAATAAGCAATCTTCTCTAATTTTAGGGACTTAATGGGTGCGGAATGAAGTAATCAAAGTTTCCGAATGTGAACTGTACATTCGTTCTGCTGTTGATCACCTCACATTGCTAATCGGTTTAGGTTGCTTCCAATGGAAGGCAATTACTGACCTAGCCGCCATCAACACATGAAAAATGACTGTCCAAAGCAGGAGGAAAGGCCCATATAAGTAATATCAAGATAGGCATAATTCCCGCGTTATAGTTGAAAAAGAAGGCAACACAATCTCTGAACGGGAGTCCCCACTTTCAAACCAAAAAATCTCTATCGCTGGCACAGACCACCACAATGAAGTAATGATCCCAGAGCCCCACAATTCCTCCAACAAAGTTGGTATATCCAGGAGTCAAAATGCGCTAGAGCGATAGGGGAGAGAAACCCACTAAGTGCAAATTCCTAGACAATTCAGTGTGAATAATAGCTCTAGATAATTTATGTGAGAGCAAGAGGCCTCAATCCCACTCAACCAGCAAGAAAGATGTCCTAAAATCTCTATCCCCACCTCAAATCATATCCCGGGCTTGCCTAGTAACAGCTCGGAAAAGTCTGTAGTGTAAGCTAATGAAAGGCCTTATCATAGTCCTTCTGTAAGAGATAGAAATTTTGAAATGGGTAGTTGGTTGTTGGTTTAGGTAACCCATTCCAACTGTGAATAATGTTGTCTAAGTTTGCAGTAAGAACGAAAGTGAGAGTTTGTGGACAACCAAATTCTAGTTTCAAATCTTCGAGAGGATTTACGAGGTATCGCTGGAGAACATATCTGCCTATATTAACTATACCGACAGAAAACCATTGGTGAAACCCATATGGATGGAAAGACATAGTGCAACACAGAAAAAGCAGTTTCGTTCCTATGTAAGTCCAAAAAAAAAAAAAAAAAAAAAAAAAAAAAAAAAAAAAAAAACCTTGTGCAGAGGCACTATATATTGTAGACCAAGCTAGAGGCAACGTGTTGGAGGGTGGAAAGTCCAACTACTCGAAATTCTGTGACCAAATAGCGCTGGCAATAAGCCCATCCCTCACTGAAAGCTGGAAAGTTGATTGGCATTCCAGTTGATGACCAATGGTGTGCAAACGGATTATTCCATAAGTCAAATATTGCTCGAGCACAGCCGCTACATATAATTATAAGTTTGTACAGATTAGTGCCTCCCAGTTTTACTTATGTCTCATAAAAGATATTCCCTTTTTAAAACGATGCTTTTTAGCCGCCCCAGCAGAATTTAAGAGTAGGATTGGAGTTTGTTCCACTAGTGGGGATGGAAAAAGGAAAGTAGTGATCGCGCAATGTAAAGAACTGGCAAAAAAGCATTTTAGACAGGTATATTTTGCCATCCATGAGAAGGGACAGTTGCTGTAATCTAGTTATTTCCGACTGCAGAGTAACCATCAAGTCCTCCAAATTTGCATCCTATAGTCTTTGTAAGGGGTAGGAAAGAGAATGTAATACCCTAATATAGGAAACTAAGAAATCAAGTCCACAAGAATTGGGAATTGAGGCTTTAGTTGTAAATTAAGAAGATTTCGGGCAATGATTGCTAAAAGTGTGGATTTGGACTTATTTAGTTATAGAAAGAGAGGCGGGAATACCATTCTATGTAGGTTGAGAAATCCGGATAGACACCAGTGGGTTTTGCAAGTGATTAGGATAACGCCCCGGCATATAAGCAAACCTAATGTCATTTTGTGTAATAGATCCTGAAACTTAAAGGAGAAGTTCGATATAATTCACCAATGGTTTCAACACACAAGTTGAAAATGAAAGGGGACAGTGAGGACAACCCTAGCCGTGTGCCGTATGTATCTGAAAGCTGCGAGAGAAGAACCCCGATGCATACCAGTCTTGTAAACAGAGGGTGGTATAGAGTGCTAGATTAGCCTTTAAAAATTTTGAACCTTCAAAGCAAACATTCTTTAATACTACCGTCAGATATGCCCAATTGATTCTATCAAAGCTTTTTCCCCATCCAGTGATAGTAAAACTGCAATAGGTGGGTTTGTTTAATTTATTAACAAATTAAGAAGTCTAAAAACGGACCCCATCCCTAGACTGTTCGCCCATATACAAAGCCTACTATCTCTATTGATCCAAGGTAGGGATAGTATGGTCTTCACCGTTCGCAATAATTTTGAATATAATTGATGTCCCACAGTTAGGAGTGAAATGGTCAATAATTAGTTACTAAGTCTGCGGTGTTTTGCCTGGTTTCGGATATAGTTGGGTCTATGGTAGCTGAAAGAATTACTTTTAGGGGCAGAACCGCTATATATAATCGCATTGGAAAAGTATTCAGGAATGGGACCTAAAATGGGTAAAGAGTTTGTAATATTCGTTTGTTGAAACCATCCGGGCCCGGGCTATTTATAAGGTTTAGGAAGTTTTAAATAGTGTGCTCCTCCAATTCTGAGATAGATAGAAAAGCATTAAGGGAAGTTGTTTTTTAGTTGTTCTGATAGGACTGGAAGGTTTGGTTCTAGCTAAAAAATGTCTGATATCGTCTTGTTAACACGAAACTCTGGGTTATTTATCCTTCCCAATTATACAAGATTGGTAATAGTCCGTGCAAAGGAGTCTCTATTTCGCTGGGGTCAAAGATTTTTCTTCTTATCCGGGATGTAAAAAAGGAATTTGGAATTTGCTTGAACTTTTGAACCTTCTTGCCACAAGATCCCGGACGGTCCCGGACCGAGATAGAAGTTCCATTTGGACCTGGACAAACACTTGTTCATATCCTCTTAGATACAATTCCTAAGTTGTGTTTTTGAAGTTGAGAATTAGTATTCAGTTAACTCTGTTTTAATCTTTCGGATCTCATCATTTACCCTCTTCATGGATTTTAATAGAAAGTGATTATATGCGCCACACAAAGAGAAACGGAGGAGGAGAAGAAAGCATCTTAAATGGTGAGGAAAAACTGGAGCATGATCTGACCAGTGCGGAAGCCATATTTCCTGATGAGATTGTATTGATTAAACGCCATTCTGTATGTGAGGAAAAATCTAATCTAAAGTAGGTGCCTTGTGCGCAGAAAATAAAAGGAGAAGTCAACATCGCTAGGGGTGAGTATAGCGCCAGTATCATGTAAATTCTCCTCTAAAAGAGGTGCTGCAGTCAGGGCGTGTTTTGGATACTCGCGCGTCTAGACTATATAGCTGTTATTTATGACAATATTAAAATCGCCACATATATTAGATTTTTTGCGTAATTTGCTTTGCCATAAGATTATACCAAGCAATAATGGAAGTTGCATGTGAATTTGGTGATATAATGCTAAGATAGTATAAGGGGATTGAATTTAGTAGGCATTTTTTAAAATATGAATCGACCCTAGATCTATATGTGAATCAAATGGGGAGGAAGGCTATAGTGTCTTGACAAAGATTGCTACACCTTTCCTTTTTATGGTCAAAGGTCATGTTGAAAGAAGTTTGAAACTTCTGATGTTTTCCAAACGGCCCTGAATCTACTCTTTAAGGTGCGTCCTCCCTGTATACACACTAGATCGGCCATTGGGGAATTTAACCTCCCTCCAAACCAAAGAATGTTTAACACTGAATTTAACCCATTAATTGAGTGACATAAATTTGGAATCACCCATTGATGGGAAAAATTAGTAGTTTAGGTATGTAACGTGGCATATTAAGGCCATAGTAGAAAAGCATCTGAGATTTGAGGTACTATCAGAGGGTTACTTGTTTACCTCTCTATGAGAACAGAAATGAAAAACCTAACATTGGTAATGGGAAATGCGAGTAACAATTACAGCAACAACAACAAAAAAGAAACATTGTATGAAAACAAAGCCGACAAAAAAGATAAAAATATTATCTAGCAATTTCCCGAAGACAAGGGAAAGAAAGAGAGGCAAGTCTGTCTCGAAACCTAGCAGAAAGAAGGGAAAGCAACCCATCTGGGAGCACCGAACTCCTGACGAAGCAAGTAACATAAGATATGGAGATATCAGTTTTGACGGTCTTGAATCCTGACTTGGAACCTATATCAACCAGGAGCGGGGTGTCATCTTCGGGTCGAGACTGAGTCTTGGATGACTGGATATGTCTGTAAAAAAGAGAGAAGTTCCCAACTCATTAGTAAGAAGACGGGATTCCTGGATTGATCAAAAATATGATAGACGCCATCGTAGGAGATGATGAGCTTTATGGAAAGCACCATCGTTGTAGGAGATTCTTTGTCCCTTAGGATCCTTGTATAGGCCTAAGTCCTTATTCGCTTAATAGTCATTGACTGAAAGATCAGGGAAAATTGAAATGGAGTAGAAAACGGTCTGGGAGTCTCAGGTCTATTTCAGAAGAGCTCAGAGGAAGTCCTCCTTGACGATGGTAAAAATGAATCCTTGCAATGGGTATCACTAGGTGGTTTGGGGGAGACAGATTTTTAGGTTTGGGGATTCTATGGATCGGATCGATCATAAGTTCCTTAGAAGAACATTTCACAAGGACGCACCCGACCATAAGGGTCAGAGTAGGATACTTGTTTATGTTGATCGGGAGTAACACTTCTGGAATACCTCTGATTCTTGACTGTTGTTCCGGCGAGACCTGTCCGCCTCAAGAACATTCACCTTAGCTTGTTACAAATCTCTGCAACCGTCATCCTCCAAAGCAGCAGTTGCGTCGATTAGTATATAATGGACGTTGGCAAATTCTGAGAATTTTGTTTTCAATGTGGTTCCATTCGGTAAGCAAGGATAGAAATCCAGTTTTTAAGTCAAACAACATTTTGCTTCAGATCAGAATGCAAGACTGAATTCTGAAGGAAAGAATAGTTGATAAGTGTGGTGACAGAATGTGGTTGATCATCTTCAAGATTTTGGTCATGATGTTCAAAGAGTCGATAGTCACCCGCTCTGGAAGTAAGAGTGGAGAGAGGGGGTTGGAACTCAGGCCCCTCTGTAGAAACTTGTGTATAGTCATAGGCAGAAAAGAATATGAGGAAGTTTGGATGGTTGTATTCCTGGGACTTTTTTCTTAGATCGTTCCTAGCCATGGTAGGAACGAAGATGAGTGAGGTGTAAAGTAAGTGGTGAAGGATGATGATGTAATCAAATAAATTATTATTTTTTTTTTTATATATACAAACAAAAAAAAGTCCCAAAAAAAAATACTCTTCATTCTAATCCAAAGGCTTCAAATGGTTGGCGAAGCTGCAAGTGGGTGCACTCTATTGCTGAAAAGGAAGATCCTCAGGATGAAGAATCCAGAGACCCCTGAATTTCCTCAGACCAGCGGAGAGTAATGGGGATAATAGGCTAACGTAAAATTGAATTCAATATGGAGGAGCAGGCCCCCGTAGTGTAGATACAAGCGACACTTAAAAACTTCAAGAAAGTCACAATGACAGGATGGTATAGCGCTCAGAACTTGGAATAAACTCCCACAAATTTTAACAGCGTTAATTAAGCCGAAGGTTAGTCAAGGGGCAGAATTCTTCAGCAGAGGGCAGGAGCCAGAAATAGGAGGTGTCCAATAAATGTGCACATCAAGCTGGTACTCTAGATTCACATGAGGCTTCCAGGCAAGCTTAAAAAGTGAGCAGCTGATGTTGTGGTGGCTGCAGTCCAGCCCAGTCAGTGCCTCCACGTCAACATGAGATAACCTGAAAGCTAACACCTCTTCATTCTAGGTCGTCAGTCCTTCACTCCAGAAGATTTTTCACTGGCTCAGCAGAGTTTAAGTTCAGGATCCAGCTCCAGTCACATCAAGTGAGAACAAAAGGCTATCACAATAGTCAGCAATTACAGCCATGCTGGGACGAGAAGTACTTGCTTGACTACTGTTGTGCACTCTGTGCCCACTCCCTCCCCCCTAAACAGACAGAGCTTAAGTAATTGTGAGACCCATGCCACACATTGAAGTGGCGACCACAGCTAAGGTGTGGAGCAAGTTCACGCAAAGGAGAGCTCCAGGTTTCTGCCAAATTAGAACAGCCTTACACTACCCAGCCAGGGCAGGACACCGACACAGGCTGAAATAAAGATGCTGAATCTCACCACATTGCACACAGCAGGACCTATCAGGCCTCAATCAGGAACACACACTGCGATAGTTTCCTGTTCGGGGTTTACCGCCCACAAAACGGTTAAAAATTTTCCGGGGCACAGTCGGGAGAAAGGGGTTCGGGGAAACCAACAGGCTTAGAAGCAGTTTATAAAACAGTTTTTGGCCCCAAGATGGGGAGTCTCCTGAGAGCTCACAGCGATGCAACCAGCTAAAACCGGTTAAACCACGCCCCCTGTTGACGATTTTTAATCGACAAAGTTGAAAGGGGGGCCAGTTTTTATGGTTGGGGCAAAAATTTTTTAGATCTTTTGCAAAAATTTTGGGAAAAAAATTCTGTGCATCATCAAATTAAAAAATCGGCCTTTTTTGGGCGCAAAATCCTGTCTTTTTAAAGGGGCCACAAATCAGCTTAACAAATAAGCAGGGTAGTTTGTTTTTTGCGACGTCTTTATTTAAAAAGGTTTTGGTTGCGATTGGCGGGAAAAATCACATGACCTCTTTTACATAGAACCCTTTTTCCTGTCAGCCTCAGTGTCCCCAGCGTCTCAGAGCAGAAGGAGGGGCCGCCTGCTTTTTCCCAAACAGCTCAGAAAAATTTTAATCAAATTTTTTCACAGAAAAAACCCTACAATTAGCTTGTAACCCTTTCCCCAATTTATTTTAATTTAGAGATTGGAAGTTTTTATGTATTGGGAAGAAAATTTTTAAAAGGGACCCTCAAACCCGTTTAAAAGTCAGGGGGGGAAAGGGGAGGGGGGGCCCCCGGGGGCGAACACAGACAAGCCCCCCCTAAAAAAGGGGAAAATACGGGAAATAAAGTTCCCCAAAAGACTTAGGTAGCCCTTGCACTTCAAGAGCTTTATTATTAACAGTTTTCTTTTGAAATTTTTCCCCGGGATTTGGGGCACCAAACTTATAGGATACAAAATCTTTTCTAGTAACTGCAGATCTTTTTTGTTAGGTGCAAAACTCCATTTTTTATTATCATTACATTTCAGATGGGTGCATTTTAAATTTTTGGGCCCATTCCACCTTTGTTGATTTATCCACCTTCCCACTTAAATTTGAATCCACCCAATTTTATAAAAACCACGGTGAATTGAAAGGGGGCAAAAATATTTTTGTATTAAAACGAATACAAAACCCAAAAAAGTTTTTTTTTTGATTTTCCCCCGCACACATTTTTGGGTTTAAAAGAGGCAGCTTCCCATTTAAAATTTTTGAACCCAGCAATTTTATAGTCACCACAGGTGAATTAAAAAGGTGCCAAAAATATCTTGTATTTTTCCAAAAACATAACAGAAACGGTTTTTTGACTTTGGCGCACTACAGCTTTTTCATTGAGGCACCCTTGCCTAAATCTGAAATCCAAATTTTATATCACCACGGGGGAATTAAAAGGGTGCCAAAAATATCTTGTATTTTACGAATACATAACAATACGGTTTTTTTGTTTTTGGCCCGCACTACAGCTTTTTTCTTTGAGGCAGTTTTCACTAAATTTGAATCCAGCAATTTTAAAGTCACCCAGGTGAATTAAAAAAGGTGGAAAAATATTTTGTATTATACAAATACATAACAGATAAGTTTTTTTTTTACTTTGGCGCACTACAGCTTTGTTAAATTAGGCAGTTTGCATTTAAATTTTTAAACCCAAAATTTTATAGTCACCACAGGTGAATTGAAAGGGGGCCCAAAAAAATTTTGTATTATACAATCCCTAAAAAGATACGGTTTTTTACTTTTCCTAAATTTACGCTTTTTTCATTGAGGCACTTGCACTTTTTTTTTAAAACCCACCCCAATTTTTTTAAGTCCCCCACGGGAAAATTAAAGGGGGCAAAAAAAACTTGAAATTATAAAACCATAACAAATACGGTTTTTTTTACTTTGGCGCACTACAGCTTTTTCTTGACACTAGCACTTAAATCTGAATCCAGAAATTTTTATAGTCCCCAAAAGGGAATTAAAAGGGGGGGGCCAAAAAAATCTTGTATTTTTACAAAAAACAAAACAATACTGTTTTTTGACTTTGGCCACAACAGTTTTGGTTCTTTTGGGGGGCAGCTTGCATTTAAAATTTTGCCCAAAGCAATTTTATAGTCCCCCAAAAAGGGGGGGGGAATTTTTTTTTGGGGAAAAAAAGGGGGGTTTGAAAAAATCCCCTTTATTACCCCGTTTACTTTTCAGTTTACGTTTTTTTTCACTTTGGCGCAGGCCAGCTTTGTTGAAATCAAATTTTTCAATTAAATTTGAATACAGCAATTTTGTAGCACCACAGGTTAATTGATAGGTAAAAAATACCTTGAAATTTATCCAAAATCCTTTTCAATACTTTTTTTTTCCCTTTTGGGGCGCAGGCCAGTTTTGTTGATAAAATCTACTTTGCATTTAAAATTTTTGAATACAGCAAATTTATAGTCAAAAAAAGGGTTAAAAATTGATAGGTGCCAAAAATACCTGTATTAAACGAAAACAAAACAATACGGGGTTTTTTGATTTTGGGGCACACT
The DNA here is from genome assembly GCA_025379985.1 of Phyllomedusa bahiana. Classification (NCBI taxonomy): domain Eukaryota; kingdom Metazoa; phylum Chordata; class Amphibia; order Anura; family Hylidae; genus Phyllomedusa; species Phyllomedusa bahiana. The sequence goes on from JAODAL010051389.1 coordinate 19,625, forward strand.
ACAGCTTTGTTCATTGAGGCAGCTTGCATTTAAAATTTTGAATACAGCAATTTTTAGTCACCACGGGGAATTAAATCGGGGGCCAAAAATCCCTTGTATTATCCAAAAAAAATTTTTCCCCGAAAACGTGTTTTTTCACTTTGGGGGCGGGCCCCAGTTTTGGGTTTGATAATCATTTTGAAATTTAAATTTGAACCCAGCAAATTTGTAGTCACCACAGGTAAATTTGGGATGGGTTCAAAATCCCTTTGTATTATCCGAATCCCTTTCAATACGTTTTTTTTTTTAACTTGGGGGCAGGACAACTTTTTGATAGATCTATTTTGGGCAGTTAAATTTAAAAAACAGCAATTTTGTAGAACAAAAGGTAAATTTGATAGGTGCCAAAAATCCCTTTTTTAAACCAAATAAATTTCAGATACGGTTTTTTCACTTTGGGGCGGCCATTTTGTTGATAAAACTACTTTGTTTTTAAAATTGAATACAGCAATTTTATAGCCCACCACAGGGAATTGATGGGTGCCATAAATACCTTTATTATACGAAAACATTTCAGATACGTGTTTTTTTCATTTTGGGGCGCGGGCCAAACTTTGTTGTTTGATCTATTTTGGGGCATTTAAAATTTAAAACCAGCAATTTTTTTTTTGTTTTGAGGGATTTGGAATAGCTGTGTTTTTCCCGTCTTTTAATAAGAGACTTTCCAAAACTTTTCCCAAACCTTCTCAAATTTTTATATTTCTGAACATGGACCCGAAATTCAGGTGTAAGGAGCAAAGAGGGGGGGTAGGACAGGGAGGTTAGGGTACAGAGAAGGTCCCCTTTTCCCTGCGGCGACAACACGCATCCCAAGGGGGTCGTAAATTTTCCCGGACCGCAGCTTGTCACGCGGTCGGGGCACGGGTAAATCCAGAAACGGGCAGCGCCCCAAATTTCTGTCCTTCATTTGGTTAATCAACCTGCATTAGCAGTCTTACCCCCCTCGTCCCCCGTCCGGCCACAAATGTCTTAAACAGCATCATCACACCCGTCCAAAAAGGAAAAACCCAAAATGTAAAACTCGTGAACCCACAACTGTGGATAACCCTTTTTCTGAAAAACCTCTTTGATGAAAAAAATTCGGTTGGGGTCAAAAGGCATGTTAAAAGATCAGAGGCCAAAGAGGAATTTTTCCTGCCTGACCCCATTTAACTGATGCCATCAGGGGAGGAGAAGGAACCCGGGACAATTCGGAAAAAACCCCGGGCGGTAGGCAACCCTTTGCAGTCCCTTTTGGGCTTGTACCCCGCAGCTCCGGGATGCAGAATGTCAGGACGACGAAGTCCCTGTGTTGTTGATAAAGATGACGACATTGCGGACCAACGGGGTTTTTCAGCAAAATTTTGCTTGCGGGGGCCGTTTTAAACACGGGACGAGGGGGAAAAACGAGGGGGAAAGTGTCATTTACGGGTTCCCCCCAAAAAAGGGAGAGGGGGGGCCCAAAGAAGTCCGCTGATATAAATTCCCCCCAAGCCGCGGTACGCAAACCCCGCTCCTCCTTATCGCCATCAAAAACCCCCAGGCCTCTCAACCCCTGGCCTTTTTTGGGGCAAGCTCTGTTCACCCCGCGATGTCATATGCCGCCTATGCCAAAAAAAAAAAAAAAAAAAAAAAAAAAAAACGAAAAGTAGAGGAAAAGAACCTTAGGGGGTTAAACCCAACCCCCAAACATGTGTAGTCAAAATGCACGAATGCATGATTTAAAAAGGGGGGGAACATTTGGGCCCAAAAAAACCCAGACCAAACCCCGGGGCCTCCAACCCTGTCACACCCTCTGTCTCCGCCTCCCCTCCCCCGAAAAAACCACCAAGCGTTCCTCAGCTGCCCATTTTCTCTCAAGTCATGATCAGGGATCACCTCCGTTTTAAGCCCCCACCGTCCCCGAGTACCCCCCACCCCACCAAGACCCATCCTCCCCCTTCTCCCTCCGCCTTTTGGGACGACCTGCACGCCGTACAGCGGCCATCTAGAAAGCCATTTTTCTGTCTTCCGGGTTTGGGACAGAAAAAAAAAATTTTAACCCAAACCATCCCAAACCCAAAAGCCTGAATGTCGGCAATGCCGGGTTTTTTGGGCCTTTGGAAATTTTGCCTTTCCCATCTGGGGACACAGTTTGGGTTTCCCCCAAAGTCATCCCCCTTGCCTGCCCCCAATACCAGATGCCGAGCGGGCATTTTTTTTGGCCATAAAACCCGTCCCTAGCCCTCCCCCAGCCACGGTCATCAAAAAATTTTCAAGCACGTTTCGGGCATTTTGGGGGCCGAAAATTCCATCTGACCACCGCCCAAATGGACTGGGAAAGCAGGGCCAAAGGGGCCGCAAATTTTCTTTTGACAGCTCACTGGGTGAGCTGGGGGGATGCTCTGGGGGGACGGGGGCTCTTAGGGGTTTGCGCAAAGCTCTTCAAAAAAACCCCAGGGAAAGGTGGGAGGGTTCTTTCCCCCAAGGTCCTCTGGTGGGATCACGTGCCCAAGAAAACCCGGCCGAGTTGAAATTAAAACCCGTCCCTTTGGGGACCGTCCACCAAAACAGGTCAGGGGCTGGGACGGGTCTCCCCCCAACGAGACCGACGCTGGCCCGGGGGCCCAAAAACCTTTGCCAGGCAAGGTGGTTTTGCATAACAGCGAAATCTCTGGCCGCCCTTAAAAATCGGAGACTGGAGCACAAACCCCTTGGCCCGGCACATGTTTAAAAATTCCGAACCTGTCGCCAGAATTTTTAAAAAACCCACCCGGGGGACTGCCCGCTGAGGAAAGGGCTCGAAGTCCCCAAGTTCGGGCCCCTTTCCCCCGTTCGCAACCCTGCCTTTGTCCCGCCCGGCTTTCGTTGCAAGCGCAGCTCGGGGCCCCCTTAACCGTCTCATTGAAAGGGCCAAAACGCTGGAAATTTCCCCCCCTCCACAAAGCTCCACGATTGTGGGAGCACGCACTGCCATTACGCAGTACGAAGTGACACAAAGGGCCCACAAACACGTGGGGGACCTCGGGGGGGGTTTAGCCACCGAGAGTGGAGGGAGGTGAAAAAGCTCGCACCATCCCTTTCCAGTTTTTAAAAAGCCCCCAAAAAGGTCCCCGTGCGGACAATGCCCTTTCACATGAGCAATTTGGGGGTGAAACTTAGTTCTGGGAAAGATTTTGTTTGGGCACTCTGATACAAAAGGTCCCCCAGCGACGGAGGAAAAGGGCGGGCACCGATGCACACCGGGGGCCTTTCTCTCCGTCAAATCCACCAAAGGGCCCACAGTTTCACAATTTTATCGGTCTTCATTTGGGAGTGGTTCGGGGGCAAAAAAACTAGTGCAACGTGGGGCCCTCAGCTCTCAGGGGCACATCTCAGGCAAGTCAGGGCCCTGTTGGGAAACTGTTCCGGAGGGAGCGGAGGAGGAGGGGGGGAGAAGGGGGAGGTATTCCAGGCACCACGTTACCGACGTCCCTGCCATGGAAAGGGGGTTTGGGGCGAATTTGAGGCGAGGAGGAAGATGAGGGAAAATCAGTTTTTCTAGTGCCCCTCGACCCAAGGCTTGGGAAAAACAAGGCCCAACTCTCAAATGAGTGCTTTTGGGTTTCTCCATTTCCTTCAACATGATCCTCGCATTAAAAGGGCCCTCAAAAGAACAACAGTTAAATGGGGGCCACCCCCTGGGTCCCCGGTACAAAAAAAAAACTCAGCACTTTCCTTCCACCCACCCAAATTTAAAATTAAAAAAAACAGGAAAAAGGAGACCTTGCTGATTTATTTAACTGGAGACATCTGTTTCACGGGTTCACGTTTCCCCCAAAAGTCACGGTGAAAAAAACTAACGATGTGACAGCAGTAGAGGGGCCAAGTAGGCGTAGCGGCAAAAAGGGAGCAAACCGGCAAGGGGCAGAAAACTAATGGGTAACCTCTGGGAATCTTTGTTTTTCCCCCCTCACCCAAAAGCATCAATGCAGGGGGCCAAAAACCAACCACAGAGACCAGCTTTAAAATCATGGGGCAAAGATATCTGCGTTCAACACCAATGTTTTTGGGATGTGTTTTCCACCCCAAAAGACTTCTGGGTTTTCCAAAAAGGACGAATGGGCCCCAGCTGGCTCGTCCGCCATAGAGGTGTTGTCCTGCCCAGCAGCCACGTCATATCGAGGGGACCTTTCACACAGCTGGAGGAGTCAAATTTCAGACAAACGCAAACCGGGGTTTCCCCAAAAATAATGTGGATCATTTTACTTTTTTTCAAGATGAATCCGGCATGGGGTCCTGATGATTTTTTGGCCCCAATTGCCGATTTACCCAAAAATTTGCCGGCTACTTCCATTCCTCTCAAAAAGAAATGGTCCCCCTTGAAAAAAATTTTTTTTAAAAATTTTCATTTTTATTGGAATTTTTATTCTCTCTTCCCAACAGTTTTATTTTTTCTGGTTTTTTCTGTGAGGAGACTGAAAAAAACAGCAAGGTTTCCCTGACAACACCGTATTTTCCCTTTCTTTCCTTTTTCTTTTGAAAAATTTTTGGGATTGTCAATGGTTTTTGAGGGCATGTTTCTTGAATACAGCTATAGTTTATGGTCCTATGAAACAGAAATGTGGGTTTTTTTTTGTGGCATTTTTCCCTCCCCAATTTTTTTAAAAGTGGCTGAGAATCCCTATTTAAATTTTTTTGGGGGCCTTTTTGCTGTGAATACAGCAATAACATGGGCCCCTTTGGGAAAAGAAATGTGGCTTCAAGTGGCAATTTTTTCCTCACAATTTTAAAAGGGCTGAAAAATCATTTTATAATTTTTTTTGGGGGCATTTAGCTGTGAGATACAGCAATAATTTATGGGCCTTTGGGAAAAGAAATGTTGGGTTTTTAAACCAAATTTTTCCCTAAAAATTTTTAAACAGTTGGGTGAGAAGGGCATTTTTATAATTTTTTGGTCCCTGCTTTCTTTTAAATGCAACCAAAACTACGGGCCTATTAAAAAAAAAATTTGTTTCTAACAGACATTTGTTCTTTACAAAATTTTCCCAAAAGGGGTCAAGGGGCTGCTTTTAATTTTTGGGGGGATTTTTTCTTTTAAATGCAGCTATACTACATTCCCTTAAATAAAAAAAATTTGTTTTTAACAGACATTTGGGTTTTTCACAATTTTCCAAAGTGGGTCAAGGTCATGCTTTTAATTTTTTGGGGGCATTTTGGGTTTGAAATGCAGCTATAACCCACAGGGCCCCATTATAAAAAAAAGTTTTTTTTCTAACAGACATTTGTTTTTCACAATTTTCAAAAGTGGCTCAAGGGGGAAGGGGCCCGTCAGAACAGGAATAGGTAGGGCACTGTTAAAGGGCACCCTATTGCAAAATGACTTTTTTTTTTGCAAGATCTTTAACCCCTAGCAAACAAACCCAAAATTTTTACAAACCCCTTTAAAACAATTAAAATAAAAAAACCAAAGACATGGTGGGATTCCCTCCTATTTTAAAAATATGTTTTTTTAAATTAAAATACTTTAAAAAAAAAGCATGTAAAAAATAGCTGGTAAAAAAATTCCTCTGAATTGTACAAGGGGTATATAAAAAAATTGACCAGATGTTTGGTTTTTTCAGAGGAAAATGGGGTAATTTGGGGCCGGACAAAAACAAAGTACAGAACAATTTCCTCCAGCACAAATTTAGTAAAATAAGAAAAAAATCCAAGTAAAAGGGCAACCCGGGTTGAAAAAGGGGCGGTTTAAACCCCCAGTATTTCCCCCAAATGAAGCCAAAAGGCCCACTCATAAAAGGAGGGCAAACGCTACCCAACGGGAAGGGAAAATTTCCGTTCAAATAAAATGGTGGTTTAAAGGCTCCTTTTCCCCCACTTTTTAATCTGAGGTCAGACCCGGTTTTTTTGGTCATTCTGCGGTTTCAGGACGGGTAAGTTTAATGCCCCTTCAACTAAAAATGGTGGGGTTTAAAGAAATTTTCCTTTTTCCCCCAAATTTTTTTAAATTTGGGGGGGCAGACAGGTTTAATGGGCATTCTGCGGGACAGGAAGATATAGTTAATGCCAATTTAACTAAAATTTGGGGGTTTAAAGCTCCTTTTTTCCCTTTACCCTTTTTTTTTAAACTTTTTGGGGCAACAGGTTTAATTTTTCATTCTGCTGTACAGGGCAGATATAGTCAATGTCCCCGGTTTTAATAAAAAAGGGTGTTTAAAAAACTCCTTTTTCCGGGACTTTTTAATCCCCCGGGGGCATGCAGGTTTGGGGCTCCCTGCTGGGCCCAGGAAAGGGATATTCCCCTGTCCCCGTGAAATTAAAAAAGGGGTTGAAAGACTCCTTTCCCCGGCAAATTTTTTAATCTGGGGGGCATGCAGGTTTTGGGGGTCCCTTCTGTGGGGCCCCGGAAAATGAAAAGTCAAAGTCCCGTTTTAACAAAGGGGGTTGAAAGACTTTTTTTTTTCCCGGGACTTTTAAAACTGGGGGTCATGCAGGGTTTTGGGGGTCAAGCTGCCTTTTCCCGGACAGGGGTATTCAATGTCCAGTTTTTAAGTAAGATGATGGGTTTAAATCATACGCCTTCTGCACTTTTTAATTTTTGGGTGATGCAGGTTTAAGGGGGGAAGCTTGGTACAAGACAGGGGTAGTGAAGTTGTGTGTCTTTTTTTTTTGTGGCTTTAAAAACCTAAGGTTTGCCCCAAGAAGTTCAAAAGGATCCATTTGACTTTTTTGGGTGTTTTTTTCCACTTTCCCCCGCCCTGGTTTTGGGGGTAAGAATGAAGGTGTTTTTGCTCTCCCATAGACTTTAATGGTATCGCTCATAATTTGACCCGCTCACTATCGACAAACTTTTCGATGAAGGTTTTTACTAACACCAAACGACCGATGTCGATGGCCCAAAGTAAACGCTCAAACTACTCTCGAAAGCTTACCCCCAAATATACTCATTTAGCCTCTTAAAAAGGGGGCGAATGATTTTTTTCCACTCTTTTTACACTTTTTTATGGTTAACACGGAAAAACATTATACTACAAAACCTTCACAAGACAAGTCCAGTTTTAGTACATCCCGGGGAAAGGGAGTTTCCACTACTTCAGAAGAATAGC
>JAODAL010051390.1:0-26706 GCA_025379985.1 Phyllomedusa bahiana
AAAATCAAACTACTATATTGTTTTAGGGGAAGCAAATGAATTTTGTATGAGTCAGTTAGTGTGTTGCATATTATATAACATTTTTAAAACACATCATACATAAAATTGTAGTTGCACCTGGTGTTTTGCTAGGACAGAGCTAGGATTTTTTTTAAATAAAGTCTATACCATATATCCATGCCTGTATAGATTTTTGCATTTTTATTTTTTACTTCTAGATTTAAGTTGTGAATGTATTGCCCTGTTGCTATAGGAGCCAAGCATCTCTTCTTTTTTCTGGATCACTGGCACTTTGTGTGGAAAGTTACCTTACTACATGAAATTAACATTAAATTCTGGCTGGGGTTTTATTTAAATAAATGTTAATATAATATATTTCTGGGACTCTTAAAGTAAGATTTCATATGACTAGTTAAGTATGTTTCAGTGTTTTGTAATCCATATATTATATTCTGCAGCTTCTCAATATTTAGTAATACTGACTTTGTTTTTTATCTGAAAATTCTAAAGATGTTTGAAAATAGGTTAGTATTTAACATGTGATATTGTTTTAAGAGCTGTCTTGCCTTTTTCTCTTCCATTTATCTTTTCTTACTTGTTGTACTGTTGACAATATATATTAAACAAGCAAGAGACTACAACTTTTATAGCAACCTATTATAACATTTAACACTTTGTGGTTTTGGTGCCCAGAGTGTACTAAGATATAACTGAGCAGTTAAGGTAGAAATAAGATATGAAGATGTAGCTAAAATAACCTGATGGTGAGATCACGGCTTTCTGTGTAGTCTTCTCCAGATCATTGGAAAAGCATTGAAGAACTGAGATAACTTACTCTACATCTGTAAGCAGATCAGCATAATCTAATTTCCGATTACAGACGTCATGAGATTCTTTTAACCCTTTAATGCACATGCATTGTATAATTTTTAAGTTTTCTACAAATTAAGATTTATACTGTGGTTCCAGAATACATTTTTGTGCATTATCATCAGACCCACTCTTCTGTAAGAGGGATATATGTAGAATAGAAGTTCTGGGTATCCAAAAATCTTACATGTGAAAAATGCTACAACCAAAGTCTAGTACTTTTATATCTATTTTTTAACAAATGAAATGAAAATTGTAACATTATCATGTGTATTTGGCATCCACAGCAGAAAAAAAAACATTTTTTAACTGATCAGGCTTTATCACATTTTGAGGTTGTGCTGATTCATAGCACCTGAGCTTTTAGGGCTATTTGAAGAAGAGAAATTGTGACATTTGACACCAAAACCTTTTATTTTTAGCTTGAAAGGATGGGCAGCTGGGCAGCTGTTTATCCAAACCAAGCCATAATTGAGATGAAATAAAGGATAATGATCTATTTAATATTTCTGATCCTTTTACCTCATCACCTCAATTCCCAGTAATAAACAACACATCTGCCTAATGAACTAGTTGGCGACTCTGAAAACCAGACAATATAAAATCTGACTTGGACAACAATCATTTCATTAACAGAGTGAGGATTGGATCTGATGTTCTTTCCAGTTGTGTTTCTATTGTTCTTTCCTACACTCCAGGAATAATACCTACACTCCAGGAACAATAGAGACCCTTAGAGAATTGTAAGTGTGTAACTAGAGGTCTTTGTGGTATTTCTGCCTTTTGCTTGGAGCTGTTTTGCTTGTGTTTGTATATCATCTCATTATGTCTCCATTTGTACTTATAAGCACTATGGGCCACATGTATGAAAACCATTTAGGTCTAAAACTCACTTTTTTGCCCATATGTTACTTTGGGCAAAAAAGTGAGTTTTAGTCCTAAACAGTTTTCATACATGTGGCCCTATATTTTTTCTATTAAACTTACATTTGGTCATTGCATGATGTAAACAATCTATAGCCTTTCATAGAGTATTTCATCCCTTGGCGGTCGGAGAGCATTGTGTGGTGTTGGGACTTATCACCCGTACTCTTTAAGAGGTGGCAGTGAGTTATGTTTCTGGGGTGTGTGAACTGTAACAGTGAGGCATTCACGCTGAATTTGTAACCTTAATGGAAGGTGATAGTCAAATCACTGCAGTAACATCTACCTTACGTGTTATGGAAGCGTGAACGTGACATTGACGCTGCAATAGTAGGGTTAATTAGAACCTACAGTATGAGCATTGTATGATCAATGTGGAATGCAAAGCAGTATCACTTGCTACCATACTTTTGTCATCAATGAGCAATTTACAGAGAACATTACTGCATATGAACTTGTAATACTTAAGCATTCAACGGTTTACCATATGTCAACCAATTTTTGAAAGAATCCAGTAAAAGAAAATGAACATTTTCTGTCAGATTCTATTTGTGGAAATATTCTACAGTAGTGGCATTGTAATAGGGGAATGTATTCACAGTGAAATGTTTAACATAGCATCAAAATAAAATAGAATGACTCTGTACAGCCTCTATGCTCACGGCTTAGCAGAGGAACCAGATGGTGAAAACAGAGAATTGGGCTTGTATTAAAAATGTATTAAGTTTATAGCCACATAGGCCCCATTCACTGTTGGGAGTTAAGATCATGCTTCCTTCAGGCTTACATACCAACTAGCCAAGCGTCAGTCATTAGGAGCATAACCTGAACATCAACCTGCATCCAATCCCAACGACTGAGGCAGGGTATTTCAACCTGGCTCCCAGTCTGCACCTTGCCTGTCATCTGTTTCCTGGCTCCTTTGTATTTGAATAATCTGCGTTCTTTGTATTCTTCATAGTTTTTTACTTTGAACTGTCTTTCAGTTACTGTTCTGTGCTTTGTTGTAGTTTATCTGTGCTCTCCTGGCATTTGACCCTGGCTTAATTTGAACTTATTTTGTTTGTAGTTTGTTTACTATTATTCCTAAACCATTTGAACTCCATTCTGTCTCTATCACACTTGTGTTTGCTTTCTAGTAGCAACCTAGGTCTCTAGCAGCCAAATCCATCCTGTTTTGCGGTAAGCTCTGGTGTCGACCTGGAGGAAACTTTAAACTCTGCCACCCAGAAGGTGCTGAAATTCAGATAACTGTTTTAATGGGTTTTCTGTTGCTCTGTCATCGTTTTGCCTGTTAGGGGAATGGCTTGAGTAGAAATTTCACTATCCAGAATTGATTAATTGGCAAACCCATAACATTCACATTATAAGTATGGCCTTCATTTGTGTTATCTCTATGGATACCTTGAAACCGTTACCCCATTGGGTTTGTGATAAAGGCATAGAAATGTATAGGGCAAGCATACTCCAAATTTGACTAAGTTTGCCCTATTTACAAATGTAAATGCTTTATCTAAATCCCTTTTAAAATATAACCTTTACTTCTATTCATCTAAAATACATATTCAATTAAAACACAATAAAAAACCATGGCAAATATGAAAGGGAAAGAGTCACTCAACATAATATGACCCCTTATTATTTATGAAATATGTTGAGTGGCCCTTTCCCAGACAAACAACCACCTGTGTCCTAATCAATAAGGAGGTAGAGACACAGAAACTCCAAGATATCTTTCCTAGGCGTAAACCATACTTATATCAACTAGAAAACCACAAAGGGGTTAGACCTTAGACAAAAATGTAAGAGCTAAAAAATAACTTTTAATAATATTAAATAAAAACTCCTAAAAAATGACTCTGTCAATTCCCTAAACAGATAATAGCGACCTATCTATCAAATTTGGGGTAACCACCCCAATAAGGGCGACCCCAACAGGAACCTAGACTAAGTGGACACTAAAATATCCCTTTGCTCACTAACAAAGAGACAAACCTGAACCAAATACCCACATATTACAATACAATGCACCAGAACTAATAATAATGAGTGACCAAAAGTGTGGAAACATAAACTAAACCAAATAATAATTACCACAAATATATACGGATACGGAAGATAATTAATCTTAACACTTGGACGCGTTTCTCCCAGATAGCAGGGTTCATAAGGAAGAACAATTACATTACCCACAGTAACCTATAGAAGACAATACTTGGATGATAAATAGAAAATGTCCCTTAATGGTTATGAAAGGTTGCTAAATGTAGATCCATTGAAAGATGAAGGCCAGCCAATAATATGCTGTCCGCAAACCAGACTGATTCAATAACATGACAATATTGAGCAAGAGAGACGGTAGGTAGCAAGCATATGTAGACAGGAGAGATAGGTGACCATAAATAGGCAGGAAACAGAACAAAATAGCCAATCAGATCTCTAGTATAATCATTCAAACAAAAAGACCGCCAAGTCAACGGCGTCTGGAAAACCCATTATGCAGGTGCACCCAGACTGAAAGAAAGATGCAGGGTGCGCAATAGAATAAGACAGGATTCTGCGCATGGGCAAGCCATACTGTTAAAAATGCACCATATGTGGCCAATGCACAGTATAAAAACTGGAACTAGGCTAGATTAGAACAACATGCATGTGCAGGGTGCTTTAAACTACATGTGTGGGGCGCTATACAAATACAAAGTCGAAGCTGGAACTATGATGACTAAAGACCTGATATAAAATGCGAACATAGTGTGGCAGAGCGACTACAGGTAGTTGCCTGTTTCTGCCACTAGGTGGAGTGATACCAGAGTTGTATATTCAAAATGCCACCACGGATACCTGGCCTTGGTGGGATAAAAGCCAGCCATATGTATTGTCAGCCACACTAAGTGGTTGCCAACTGTGTATTGTTAGTTTGGCTTTTCAGCCGTTCCTGGGTCGGCTCTTATTGGGAGTAGACAATGTGTCGGGTAGGCGTCTACTCCCCATGGTCCAGGCCAGGATTTCGTTGGGTCTCGGGTTTCCTATAAAAGGCCTAGGACTTCAGGTGTACAGGGGGTTTGGTTCACTTCCTAGAAGAGGAGAGGCTCTTGCCCCAGAGGCTTGAGACCAGCAGGTGGCTGATCTCTGGAAGCAGAAGCCAAAAAATTACCACAGTTAAAGTGGATGTAACAATGCTATTAGATACCTCTACAGCCAATTAAATGTGACAACCATACAGAGGAAGAAATGGCTATAAAACGTAACTTTTAATACGTAAACATATAAAAGAGAAACAAAAAACAACAACGCCCTCCGGAGTGTTAAACCAATCGTTGAGAAAAACACACTTGAAAAAGTGAAGGTTCACCAGTGGGAAAACGCGGGACAAAAAATTGTTTTATCCCTATTAAGGCCCTCAATTGCAGTAGCTATTGAGCCCTAGCCTCACAAACAGATCAGGAAAATCGCCCCGATAAGGGCGGTGCTGGCAGGAGCCTGACCCTGCAAACACTTACCCTATACAAAAACCTATAGGTCCCATCCCAACATGTTTCGCTCCTCCAACATAAATCGCATCAGGGGATGATAAAGATCACGGACACCAACAGGGAAAAAGGCTATGGTGTATAATATATCACCAAGCCCCAAAAACGCCTCATGAAACTGGATATAAATACTCACAATTATCCAGATTAGTCAGCAATATGTGCTTGCTGTTTAAATCAAGCAGCATAAATAGGAGGCGGGGTACAGGCATCAACCTAAGAATAATCAGAAACGTCACGTCCCACACCCTGTAAGGGTGTCCCAGCGGTGTCCGGCGTCTCACTAGTCCGGCCACCACTGGGACACCCTTACAGGGTGCGGAACGTGACGTTTCTGATTATTCTTAGGTTGATGCCTGTACCCCGCCTCCTATTTATGCTGCTTGATTTAAACAGCAAGCACATATTGCTGACATCTGGATAATTGTGAGTATTTATATCCAGTTTCATGAGGCGTTTTTGGGGCATGGTGATATATTATACACCATAGCCTTTTTCCCTGTTGGTGTCCGTGATCTTTATCATCCCCTGATGCGATTTATGTTGGAGGATCGAAACATGTTGGGATGGGACCTATAGGTTTTTGTATAGGGTAAGTGTTTGCAGGGTCAGGCTCCTGCCAGGACCGCCCTTATCGGGGCGATTTTCCTGATCTGTTTGTGAGGCTAGGGCTCAATAGCTTCTGCACTTGAGGGCCTTAATAGGGATAAAACTATTTTTGTCCCGCGTTTTCCCACTGGTGAACCTTCACTTTTTTAAGTGTGTTTTTCTCAACGATTGGTTTAACACTCCGGAGGGCGTTGTTGTTTTTTGTTTCTTTTTTATATGTTTACGTACTAAAAGTTACGTTTTATAGCCATTTCTTCCTCTGTATGGTTTTCATATGATCTCTGGAAGCCTAAATAGTGGAGGCTGGTAAAAACGGTGTTTTGACGTGGCTGGACATTAGGTCCAGACTAGGTGTAGAAAGGGTTTCTACATGTTTAGTAAGCGGCCAGACAACCAGGGTTTTGTTTCCATTTACTTCTGTACACTGTGTGCTGTGCTGAAGAAATAAAACTGGTGGACACCAGACTTAAAGAGACCCGGTGTCAAAGTGCCCTGTGTGACGTGCCAATCTGCTTACCCAAGCGACGATCCATGAGCTAAGACCCCCTGAGCCAGTCCAAGATGGCAGCCGAAATGTGAGTGTAACGTCACATATGGTGGAAGATGCGGGCATTAATTTGCAAAATTGGCAGAATTGAACTGGCACAGTGTTGGTACTACATAGGACTGCTGCAGGGCTACATAGGACTGCTGCAGCAGAGGCGAAAGGGCCAGACACCTGACTGGGGGTGCTACAATCAAGAGAATGTTGCAGCTTGAGAAAGTTTTCAGCTATGGAGTGCATCTTTGAGTTGGTGTGCCATATGATCACCCAGCCGGCAGTGTCACAGTACCTTGGCCGACCAAAGCCAGGTCATCCTTCCAAGGGAAAGTCCAGGCAGGGCAACAAATCGCAACAACCGAGAACCGCCACTGTCCAGCAGGAGGAGCCGTGCTGGATGGGCCATAAAGCAAGATTTGCTCTTGAGGGTCCGGTGATCTGGAGGTCAGAGGACGTGCTGCCACGGATGCATTGGCTGCTGGTGGATCACCTCCGACTGTCGCTAAGATGTCTCCAGAGTACACCCGGACATCGCACCTGGTATGAAGACCCGACCAGAAACGGGTAAGACTGTTTCAATGCATTTTGAGACCTGTTGTGGGACTGTCATCCATTTGTTAGAGGTTTGTGAGAACCTACAGTCTGGGTGTTTACTTGGCAAAGACTTCCCCCATTTTGGGCACTTGTGGGCAACCGCAAGGGTATGGGGCAAAGGAAGTGACTTTTCCTGGGAAGTGCCCCCTGAGGAGTATGCGGTGCCACTGTCTGATAGAGAAGAGCCTGAGTTGGCGTCTCAGAAAGTACCTGATACTGACACAGTTTATTTTGGACTGGAAGAGTCTATTGAACTCTGTGTTCGGGACATGTGCCTAACATTAACTGCTGTGTTGCCTGTGGGAGAGGGTAACACCTCTGCTACTTCCAGTGTTATAAATGCTGTGCCTATTGCAAATACCAATAATGGGCTAAATCTAAGTGTAATCCATAGCTATGCCACACAGCCTGAGCAGAGGGAGGTTAGCTGGGATACTGGGTCAGCTCCAGTTACTGCACACCTGTGTGAACCAGCAGCTAGAGTTGCAGTAGCCGGGGTGAAGAGCAGCTCAGGGCTGCCCTTGGAGTTCAGAGCTATGTGTGAAATTAATGCTGAGTGTGAACTAGCGTCTACAGAACTGGCAGCCTCACCTATGGAGCAAATAAGCTCAAGTGCTCTCCTAAAGGTGGGGATTATCAATGCTGAGAGTATCACAGAGGATGTTTGTCCCGTGCTGGAGGGCAAGCCAGAGAAATGTGCTACCAATACAATCCCCGGTGGAGCTAATGGGGTTGTCCATAGCAACAAGGTTCCTTCTGCATATCCTGCTGAAAAAACTCATGAGTATGAGAGCCAGGCAGTTGTGTGTGAAGTGTCTGGGGTCCAGTCAGTAAAGGTGTCTACCCGTGAACCCAGCGCTCTGTGTGGTTGCGTGCAAGTAGCAGGTAATGCGTGCCCAGTGCTTGATGACCACCCATTCTGTCCCAGTGTGAACGCGGCCAGTGTATTGCCGGGAAGAGAGAACGCAAATCCTGGGAATGAGAGCTCTGCTGTAGAGTGCCCCAGAGGCTTGAGGCCAGCAGGTGGCTGACCTATGGAAGCCTAACCAGTGGAGGCTGGTAAAAACGTGGCTGGACATTAGGTCCAGACTAGGTGTAGAAAGAGTTACTACATGTTGAGTAAGCGGCCAGACAAAGTGCCCTGTGTGAAGTGCCAATCTGCTTACCCAAGCGGCGATCCGTGAGCTAAGACCCCCTGAGCTGGTCCAAGATGGCGGCCAAAATGTGAGTGGAACGTCACAATAGAAATATAGAGAGATGGACAAATAGAACATATTATAGTGAATATATAAAGAATGCACATGATTTTTAATTTTCGGTTTAAATATATTTGTATTTTAGATACCCAGAAGTAAATGGTGTTGTAAAGGGGATTTATGTGTTTCTAATTGTATTGGATTTCAATTTTTAAATTATCTTGTATATCTCCATTGCTAACAGTAATGGAGATATTACTAAAGTTTCAGACACAAAAGGACCGTAGACCACGCCTTTGTGTCTGATACAGAAAGTGTGTATGTTCAGTAATTAGGGCAGACATAGTTTACTTCAGACTACGTTTAATCTGTAAACTTCTATGGCCCATTGCAGCCCCACTGCAGTATCCTTCAGAATAAATTTTTCCAAGTATCCTGATAAATGGAGGCCATAAACGTGATACGCGGACTTATTCGCTTTATGATTTAATGGCCAAATTTGGAATGGCCTACACATATTGTTTTGTTTAAATTTGCTAAATTGGCAACCTATATTTTCTTTCAAGAGAATGTTTTTGTTTGCATGAAGTCACATATACAGTATCTTGAGGTGTGTCCTACTTCATAACTATTTAGTAAATACACAACATTGCTGTAATCAAGGATTCATGTGAAAGTAATCAAAGATAATTAAAACGTTTTTTTTAAAAAACATTCATGATTAAAAGGGAACATTTTCCTTGCAATTTTGTTGGTTAAGTGGTTAGAGCGGGCAATTAATTTTTATCACTTCTGTAATGTAGCTCCACAAAAATAATACATTATCTCTAGGATGCTTTGCATGGAGACTTATAGAGAACAAAAGTATTAACATAATTAAGAAACACTAGTTAAGTGGTCAGCATTTATAAGACTAGTATAAAATTAGACATCTGCATATCAGAAATTTTGCACAGTTTGAATTATAAATTATTTAGATATATCAAATGAATTAATTGAATTAAATTTTTGCACATTTTGGTAAAAATTAACTGTATTATAATTTAAGTAAAGTCACCAGCATTTAACATTTAGTAAGATGTCTCATAAATGAGCAACTCCCTGCTGTTTACCAGCAAGTGAAATGACATCCTTATAGTGACATTATAAATCGTATTATTGCAGGGTCAGTGTTTTATGCAATGCTATGAAACTATTCACTTGCCTTGTATTAATGCATGTTCTTTCCTCTAAGTGCTGAGACTTACCCATAAAAAGCTGCTTAAATGTCACCTTTATGTAATATATTAAGAGCTCTTTGGGATTTATGGGAATTTGAAATATAAATCTGCTGCTCTGTAGGAGTTTTAAGAAGTATAAAATTTATATGTAAATTAAAGAATTAATTAGTTTCTATGTGTAGAAACCAGGAAAAAAGCAGATCAAGACAAAAGGTATGTTTCTCAGTGGCTCATATTTTACATTCTATGACTCTCATCCATGTTTCACAAAGAAAGTGGACCATCTCATTGTGGACAGGTAACTTAGTAAAAAACATAAAGAAATTTTATTCTGTCTGTACCTAGGGATTAAATATGACAAAGATGTGATGTCACAATAATTTGT
This sequence comes from Phyllomedusa bahiana, assembly GCA_025379985.1. NCBI lineage: Eukaryota > Metazoa > Chordata > Amphibia > Anura > Hylidae > Phyllomedusa > Phyllomedusa bahiana. The sequence goes on from JAODAL010051390.1 coordinate 9,870, forward strand.
ATCAAAAAGCTATAGTAAACACACTCCAATGTGCAAGGCTTTGCAATCAATATTTTGTATAAACTTCTCACTTTATTATGCTTTAACATCAGCAATCTTTAAAAAGCATGCATGTACACTCTACACATCAATATATAAAAGTAATAACCAGTGAACACTTTTTTTGTCTCCAGTCCCGGAGTATTTATCCAAATAGGATCTATTGTTATTTCACATCATGATCTCGTCAATATACGGCTCACTTAGCCCGACCAGGTGTATGCAGCTCTGTGACGTTTCGGGGTCCGCCCCTTTCTCATTCATTTAGACAGCGTGGCCATTTTTGCCACATCGTCTACAGAGTTAGACATCGCGGAATGGGGCCGACGCCATCCCGCGCTGTCTAACTCTTTAGACCCCATGGCAAACATGGCCACGCCATTTAAATGAATGAAAAACAGTGCCGCACTCTGGCCGCCAGGTTAAATAGCTTGCTGCTTTGTAATGATTATTGGGCAGCTGCTGTCTTCTTCTCAGGGAAATTTGTCTGCCTTGTCATGCCTTTATCTGCACAAACCCATCTGTGCTTGGAATCAGCCACAAATCTTTTGACCGTATGATAATGAGGCTTAGGTTTCGGTGAAATGTCTCTAATGTTTTTGTACCTTGTCCAAGGCACTGCACTATTAGATGCTTTTTGGCAGCAGAGAACTCCTCCTTTTCCTTTCCCATATTGCTAGAAACCTGTGGCCTGTTTAATAATATGGAACATCTTTCTTAAGTAGGTGTCTTTTAATCAGCAACAACAGTCAAATTATATATCACAGGTATTTGAGATTGATTTCAGTGGTACAAAGATCCCTGGGACACAATACCATCTATGATTTTAACTTTCTTAATAATTTGGAATGTAAAAAACTTAAATGTAATCAAAAGTGCCCATGTCCATGTTCTATATGGATGGAGGAGGCTTCCTCAGAATCATTTCCTACAGTTGGCTCAAGAAACCCCAGTCTTTTCAAGGTGGGTCCTCTGTTTAGCACCTCCTCTGACTAAACTAAAGAAAAAGCCACAAATAAGCAGTGGATTTTGCTCTGTTTCACCATCCATGTATCAAAAGAATGACTGTGTATCTAAATAGCCTCCATACTGGTCTTAATAATGCTAGAGATCCTCATGATACCCTGTCCTATTTTGACCTTAAAGAATTTTACGTTTTCCGCAAATATTATTTATTGCAATTTTCTAGTATACTTTTTCAATCTCTGATGGTTTTGAGTGGTTTTTATGCTTGCAGATATTTAATATTGTTATGACCCTGTGTGTTCATAGCATGTCCAAAAATTTTCGTTTAAAAACTAATAATCAAGATTCATATTATGAAAGTAAACCGAGATCTTAAAACTGTAGGAAATTTTAAAAATTATATTAAAAGCATTTCATAACTTTTTATGCAATAAATAAGCTTAAAGGGGTGTTCCCCATCATAGACTTTTGGCAAATCACTAGAATACGCCATCAAAGTCTGATAGGTGTGTATCCCACCTCTGTGACCTGCACCTATCTCAGGATCTGGCCACACAAAGGTTACATAGCAGAACAGACTTTGGTGGGATATCCTATTCATATGCCATCAAAGTATATGGTGGGAACACCCCTTTAATTTACTACAACTAAAATATCTTAGAGCTAAACTTTACAATGTATATTATTATTATTATTATTATTATTATTATTATTATTATTAATTTTAAAGCGCCATTGATGTCAGGGCGCTGTACATTCAAGAAGGGAGGTTACATACATATGTCAAACAAGTACAATGATAACAGTGAATGACTTATGACTGGCAAAGTATATGAATGAAATGAATAAAATAAGGCCTTTACACAGAAAGTTAGCACCTCATTGGAGGTTGTATTATACAGCAGACCATGTTGTTTTTGGTTCTGTAGAGTTACATAAAGCATTGTCATATCCATAAAATCTTATAGAATTTCAACCTGGAACCATTCACTATATAAAATATTTATTCTGTCTCACTACATGCCTCTTAGGTGTAGCGTGTTGGGAAAACCTAAATCTACTACTGTGTCAGTTAAATCATAAGTATGAGAAACCAAAGGGAAGCAATAGCTGAAAGAAAAAATGGTGCAAATGCTATGAGTTCGATGAGATACCATGCTTACTTATTTTGATTCAAATTTTAGATCCATAAAATTCTGTGGCCTGATTATTCATAACTTCATTTGAACCTTCAATCCTTTCTCAACGCTATGGACATAAAAATACATTTTCAAAGGCATCCAAAATACAATTTTACACATATCTCCCTTGTTTAAAACCTGCAAAAATTGGGCAAAATCATAGGTATAAGTCCATATATAGTTGGGCAGAGACAACCATTTTCTAATTTTGGTTCTGTATGTTACCACAATGAATTTTGAACAAAGCAACTCAGATGCAGTTGAAGCTCAGACTTTCAGCTTTAATTCAGTGGGTTGAACAAAATTATTGTATAAAAATGTGAGGAACTAAAGTAATTTTTAAACACAACCCCTTTATTTCAGGGGCTCATAAGTAATCGGACAAATTAACAAATTGTAAATAAAATGTTAGTGTCTAATACTTGGTTGATAACATTTTGTTGGCAATGACTTCCTGAAGTCTTGAACTCATGGACATCACAAGAAGTTGTGTTTCCTCTTTGTTAATGCTCTGCCAGGCCTTTACTGCAGCAGTTTTCAGTTTGTTTGTGGGCCTTTCTGTCTGTAGGTTACTCTTTAACAAGTGAAATGCATGCTCAGTTGGGTTGAGATCAGGTGTGCACTTGACCAATCAAGAATATTCCACTTCTTTGCTTCAATAAACTCCCAGGTTGCTTTTGCTTTATTTTTTTGGTCATTGCCCATCTGAATTATGAGACACCAATCAGTTTGGCTGCATTTGGCTGGATTTGAGCACACAGTATGTCTCTAAATACCTCAGAATTCATCTGGCTGCATCTGTCCTGTGTCACATCATCAATAAACACTAGTGACTCAGTTCCAGTGGCAGCCATACATGCCCAAACCATCACACTGCCTTCTCTATGCTTCACAGATGATGTTTGGATCAGGAGTTTTACCAAGCCTTCGCCATACTTTTTTCTTTTCATCATTCTGAAAGATGTTGATCTAGTTTTCATCTTGTTTCTTCCAGAACTGTGCCGGCTTTTTGGATTTTTTTTAGCAAAGTCCAATCTAGCCTTTTTATTCTTGAGGCTTAAGAGTGGCTTGCACCGTGCAGTGAAGACAGTTAATTGTACCCAGCCCCGACTCTATATTCATGTTTTTACAACTCTGCTATACTCTTGTTCTTTTGGGTGTTTCTGCTATCTTTATATATTGTGCATTGTCTGTTTAATGTATGTTCAATAAATTACCTACTATTACATTGATTGTTTACTTCAGTAAATATATAGTCTATACCTTCCCTATGGTAGCACATAATGCTTTGAAGGACATGCCCCTTTTACATTAGAGATAAATAAATGCATGATTAGTCAAGGTATAAGTAAGATGTAAACCCGAGTTCTACTGCCCACCCCTGGTCTGGAAAAAAAAAAAACTTCAACATGTAATTTCTTATTATGTAGGATTGATGTGTATATGGAATCAACATCTGTGGACCATGATAGCGAGGTTTCTTAATCTACTCTCATTTGTACACAAAAGCCATTGAAAGGCAGCCTAGGAATCCTGTCAACTAGCAGGAGTGAGAACTGCTCTAACTCTGAAAGGAGGCAAAATCAGAACATTAATATATTTGATGATAATCCTTCTTTACCTTTAACTACATGTTTAAAGCTAAACAGTGAGATGGTAATAACCCTTTTTTATGAATTTTTGGTGGTGCATAGAATGTACCGATGCAAGGATGTTCCAGAAGAAGACATTCATGTTCTGAGTCATAAATAAGATTTGCTAATTTGTCCTGTAATAGATCTAAAGACATCCGTTGGGTTATTAGGCAAAACTTCATAGCAGGAAGTATCCTAAAATAAAGTGTCAAACACTTTGTTATAGCGTAATTGATCCATAACCACAGTATTGCTGTCCTTGTATGAGGGCTTGATAACAATATTTTCATCTAGCTCCAGAGCTGTGATAGTTAACATTTCTTTCTCTGTACAACTGATGAGGAATTTTATTTCCCATGTCCCAATATCTTTAAAAATCAAGGACGACATGTATTAACTTGGCGTCGATTCAGCAGTTCCAAATCACTATAGAGGAGTGTAGAATGCAATTTTATGTGTGAACCTGTTGTACTGCGGTTCCTAAATGTGGGGCATTGTAAGTGTTGCACAGCATGAGTTTGGCTCGAGCAATACACCAGACTGACAAAAAAACAAACTCATTGCAATTAGGCAAAAAAATTCCAATCTTTCCAATATAGTACCACAAAAGTGATATAAAGTAACTTATGTTAATTATAAAACTATATAGAATTAAATAATCTAAAATTAATATAAAATAAAAAATAGAATTAATATTAAATTATATTTAATAACGTTAGTAATTAAATAATATAAAATGAGAACACCAATACAATTCATTGGGAAAAAAATGAAAAATATAAAAATCAGATTATCATAATCAATTTTTCATTAAAAAATCAACTCCATGAATTGCACTAGTCTCCATAAAGAAGAGAAGTAACAGAATACAAATGCTACCATTTTTAAGTATGATTGACAGTAATAACTATTTATCTCATTTTAACCATAAAATTAAGATTGACACAGGGAGAGCATTGTGACGTAGTAGAAAGACAAACATTGAAAAGTATAACTGATGTATAATTGACGTTTATATGCGTCTATTTTTTTCTATGGAGATTATAGCAATTCATTGGGCTGATTTTCTAATGAAAAATTATTTTTTTTAATAATTTTATGATTTTTATATTTTTAGTTTATTGCTAATTACTTTTTTATAATCTAATATAGTATGTTAACTTTCATTCATCAAAATGTAAGTCACTGGGTCAGTAGGTCAGGTTTTTGCATGTTGTACAAACTTTCTAACTTTTTTGTGGAAATTTTATTTTCCTCCTCTCAACCTTTATGCTACATATGGCAATAGCTGGCACATGACAGGTCTCTGAGACTTGAGGTGCTCTAAACAAGATCACTACAATAGTTTCTATTCACTGGCATGCTATTTTAACAGCTTTTTATTTTATTTCTGGCCTGTTGTTGATGTGGTTGGAATCACTGAAAATGTTATGCTAACTCCGTAACTACCCAATTGTGAATGGGATTTATGGTGGATACTTTATTGGTTTAACCCCTTAAGGACCAAGCCAGTTTTGGCCTTACTGACACAGCCCTATTTTTGAAAACTGGCATTTGTCACTTTATGTGAGAATAACTTTTTGACACTTTTACTTATCCATGTGATTCAGAGATTGTTTTCTCATAACACATTATGCTTTAAGTTAGTAAGAAATTTTGGTCTATATAATCCTTGTTTCTTTGTGAAAAATATCCAAATTTTGTGAAAATGTGGAAAAATTTGTCATTTTGAAAGCTCCAAAGTTTCTGTGTGCAAGACAGATAATTATTCAACACAAAATAGTTTATAACTAGCATCTACCATATGTCTACTATAGGTTGGCATCATTTTTTAAATGTATTTTTTTTTTACGACTTTTGGGGGCTTAGAAACTTAGTAGTAATTTCTCTCATTTTCAAGAAAATTTGCAATATACATTTTTTACGGACCACTCCAGTTCTGACGTGGCTTTGAGGGGCCTGCATGTTAGATACCCCCATAAATCACTCCATCTAAGAAGCTAGACGACTTAAAATATTTACAACAGTGTTTAGGAAGTTGGTTAACCCTTTAGGTATTTCACAGAAATTAAAGCGAAGTGGAGGTGAGATTTCGAAATTTCACTTTTTTTGCAGATTTTCAATATTTATCTATTATTCACTGCAATATGGTAAATGTGACCAGGAAAATGCAACTTAATATCAATTCCCCCAGGTCTGCCGTTTTTAGAGATATCCCCAAACCTCAGAATAGGAGGAGCACTTACCCGACTCTGGGGTCTCATTTTCAATACAATTTTATTTTGCCGCCATTTCAGGTTTGAGGACACCCTAAGGTGCTAAAACCTAATAAACACCCCCAAAAAGACCCAATATTGGAAACTAAACCCCTTAAGGAATATATCCAGGGGTGCAATGAGTATATCCAACCCACAAGAAATTCACAAATTATTTTTAGCATTAGGCTGTGAAAATTAAATTATTTTTTTCCAGCAATCTGCAATTTTAGCTTAAACTGTTTCATATTTACAAGGAATCCTGAAAAAAAGCATCTAAAAATTTGTTACACAATTTTTCCCAAGTTCGGCAATACCTGTGGGTGTAAACTGCTGTTTTGGCGCATGGCAGGGCGTATAAGGGAGGGAGCGCCATTTGGCTCTTAGAGCGCAGATTTTGGTGGGGTCATGTCACATTTGCAAAGCCCCCAAAGGACCAGAACAGGTGAAACCTTCCATAAGTCTCCCCATTTTAGATTCAACACCCCTCATGGATCTCATCAAGGGGTGTACTGTGCATTGGGCCGTGAAAATGGGAGGAAAAAAAGCAGTTCTGTTATTGTTTTTTGTGTTTCAATTTTACAGCATTCACCATGCAGTGTAAATGAGTGGATAACTTTACTATGGAGGTCGGTACAATTACAATGATATAGAGTTTATATAGTTTTTTATGTTTTATTACTTATACACAGAAGAAATAGGTCTATAAAAAATGCGTTTTTATGTTGTCCTATTCTGACAGCCATAACTTTTTTATTTTGCTGTGTGCAGAGCTGTGTAGGGCATTGTTTTTTGCGGGGTGAATTGATGCTTTTATTGGTACCATTATGGGGTGCATATAAAACTTCACTTTTTGATAAGGTTTTTGCGAGGCTTTTTGAACACAATACAGCAATCCTGGTAGTGTTTTTTTTTATTTTATTTTTTTATATCGGTCACTCTGCATTATATATGACATGCTAGCTTTACTCAGCTGATCGATACGATTACAGCGATAACCAATTTGTATTTTTCTTTATTTTTTACTACTTTTATACAATAAAAACACTGTCATTCAAACAGGACGTTTTTGCATCACCATGTCTGAGGCATTAAACATTTTTATTTTTCTGTGTATGGCTGTGAACAGGCTTGTTTTTTGCGGGATGAGTTTGACGTTTTTATTGGTATCATTTTTGGGGAAAAAAGACTGTTTGATCAGTTTTAAATCCGTTTTTTGGAAGGCAGGGTGAAGAAAATACCTCAATCCTAGTAGTGTTTTTTTTTATTTTTAACAGCACTCACTATGCAGATGAACAAAATTCTGTGATTTTTTTTGGTTTATTTTTTACAGCGTTCACTGTGTGGGTAAATTAACATGACAGATTTATAGTGCAGGTCATTACGCATGCGGCGATATTAAATATGGGTACTTTATTTATTTTTTATCTTTTTGGGGGTGATTGACGTTTTAAAGGGGAATAGGGTGGTGTACGTGTTTTTTATTTTGTCTTTCGTGTTTTTGGTTTATTTTTCACTTTTTTTTACTTTTTCACATTTTTTTTTTTTTTACTTTTCCCCATAGGAGATTTAATGAGTGATCTTTAGATCTCGCATTCAATAGGAATCAATACACAGTTTGGTTCGGGTGTAGGGGGTTTCCCTTTGGAAAATGTCGTCTTTAAAAGGGTTTCCCAACCCCAGGGCAGGGCCCCGGGGGCCCCCGTGAAATCACAGACAACCTAAAAGGGCATTCTTTCCCTTTTCCGGCGGTCTGTCGGGGAACAGCAAGGCCGCAGGACCTTTGCTTTAAATCTTTCCTGCTGTTGCCAAAAAGTGCAGGAGGGGGACCCGCCCTCCTGGGGCTCCCTTATTTTAAATGCGCCCCAGGGGAAACGTTTTAAATTAAGGGGTTTTAAACTCCCCCCACCCCCCCGAGTGATCACGGTCGGGGCCGACGTCGGGGGATTCAGCTGTAATTTTACGCTGGACATACCGCCCCGTTTTCGGTTTGCAGGGGCCCGGGGTGCTTTCCCCCCCCAAACGACCGGACTTTATGAAACTTCCGGGGGCGTTTTTTGGTTCTTATTTTTTTATTATTTTAAATTTCTTTTGGAAAAGGGTTTTTTGTTTTTTTTGTGATTTTTTGGGGCCCCTTTGGGCCCTTTCGGGTCCCCTTTCCCCCCCTTTTTTCCTCTTCCGGGGGCTTTTGGGAAAAAGGGGACCTGGCTTGTTTTTCTCAGTTTTCAGATGTTTCTGTCTTAGTGGGGGAAAATAAGTTTTTTTTTCCCTTTTCCTGACTTTTTTTATTATTGGTAAAAAATGAAATTCTTTGTTCTGACAAATCCCTTAAGAAATGTTGATGCTTCCTCTCTTTAAGATGGTGTTAAAAGCACCTGGTGTGCCCTGTAATTGTTTTTCTTTGATAGCAGATTCAGGTTTGTATGCCAACTTCTATACAGTGTCAGTGCCCCCTTTCTCAAGCTTTCTTTCTTTATGTCAAGGCAGATTTACATGTAAATTAGCTATCGTCACCCAAAAAGGGACAAAATTTCAAAGAAAATTAACAAAAAAAGTACATAAAAAAGAAAACCAAAACTTTCAAAGAGTATATAAAAAAATTCTTCATGTCTAGAGGAAAGAATATTTGTACACCAATAGAGTAGGACATTCGTTACTGGAAAAGTTTGGGGAACCCGTGGAATTCTCTGCCTGGAAAAATGTTGGGCCTGGTTCACAAGCTTATTGCCGGCTTTAATTACGGGGGGGTTTTTTGCCCCGCAATTACCCCGGGCAGCCGTGAAATGGGAGGGGGGGGGGGGGAAAGTTTTCCCGGCCCCATAGACTGTCATTGTCTCCCGGGGCGGGTCAGCCCCCCTTTTAAATAATTCAAATGCCCCCTTTTTTCCCCCCCGCGGCAGTTTCCCGCCGAGGGGGTTGGGAAAGAGGGGGAAATCCTAGTTCTTTTTGAGAACGGGGGGGAAATTAAACCCGTAAGCCCTTGAGAGGGAAATTAAAACCGTATTTAAAAACCGGAAATACGGCGCGCAGAAACGGTTTCCAACCCGTCCCCCAAAATAACCCCGGGGTGAACGAAGCCTTATAGTGATTCACTGCAAGGGTTCAAAAAGGGCCGGGAAATTGGTTTTTTTCTTGGGGTTGAAACCCAAGTCACAAGAAATGGTTACCAAAATTTATTTAAACCCTAGGTTTTGTTTCCTTTGGACGTGTTATGTTTTCCCCTTCCCTGAAGTTAGGACATCATTTTTTTCCTTAAGAAAGTAGCATCAAAGAGGTTGTTGCCTTTTTCTCAAATCAATTAATCAAGGACATATGTTTATTAGACCCTGGCTGCTACTTACCCTCTGTATTTTTATGGAAGCTGTATGGGTATAATTAATTTTTCAATACTGATCTGCTTTTGGGCCTTTTTTTTAAGTTGGCCTTAAATAAAAAAATTAGGATGGGCGAATTTGATTTTTAACGAAGGGGAAATTTTCTTTTTAAAATTTTCGGGAAAAAACTTGGTTTCTGAACGAAGCCCGAACTTTGGGGTTTTTTCGCGGGGAACAAATTGGCTTTTGTTTAAAAAAAGGGCTGCGAGGCACATGGCGTTGCAGGGGCCCAAAAGGAACTCTGGGGGAAAAGGAAGGGCTTTGCCTACAGGGACTGTCCCAGCTTTTGGAAACCAACCCAGGGATGGCGGGTTTCTGTGACTTTCCCCCGGGGCCACTAAAATAATTGGCGTGACATTTTTCTCAAACCCCGGTCTCACGGGGTCCCTGATTGGGGAAAGGGGCTCCCACGGTTTGCTAAAATGATATTTTTTACAAAAATAACCTTTTTATACAGCGAAATTTTTTGGGGGGTGTAACAGCTTGTCTCAGAAAGCTTTTTCTTAAAAGTTCTATTCTGATTTTGTGGATTTTTGGCTTTTTTGTCCAGTGTGGCCCCGTGCAGTTGATATTATTTTTAATGCTATCTTTCTCACAGCACATTGAAAATCCCAAAGGGGGATCAAAGCTTGTTCCTGTTTTTATTCATTTAAAAAAAACAGGTTTTTACAATTTCAAATTCCACTTCCCTTTTTTTGGGTGGGTGAATTTTTTTTGCGCAATTTTCAACCAGGGGGGGTTTTTTTTAAAACGTTGTTCGGGTGCTGTGGTGACCAAAAGAAACCTTCTTTTTCACCGGGAAAAAAGAAAAATTTTTTCCCGGGAGCATAATTCATTTTAACCGAAGGTTTTTTTTACAAAATTTTTTTCTTGTTGTGTTGCGTTAAAAAAACGCCATTGTAACCCCGTTACAAAGCTGGGAGTTTTTTTGGGTCTGAAATTTTATTTCCGCCCTTTTTCAAACCAAGGGTTTTAAATAAGTATTTTTCTGCACTTTAAATCGTAAAAAAAAACTTTTTTTTCACCCCCACAGAAGAAATTCCCGTACAATTTCAAACCGAAAGGGTTAAATTTAAACCTGTTTTTTTGCTTTTTTTATTCAGTAAAAATACACAGGTTTTTTTAAACGGGGAAAATTCAAGTAAATTTTTTTCCCGCCCCTTTGTTTGGGGCGCAAATTTTTATCCAAGGGGGTTTCCCCAAACTTTTAAAAGGGTTTTTATTTGGATCCAAAAACAGGGTTTTGGGATTTTTTAAAATACAAAATATCCCTTTATCAAACAGTGTTGTACATTTTTAAAAAACAAACAGTTGTCCCGACAGAGGGGGCAGCTCTTCACCCGCGAGGGCAGTGGAACAAAAAAATTCCTTGGGGCAGGGCCCAAAGGGCACCCGCACATCAAAGGGGCGTCGCAGCAGGGGGGACTCGGGAGGGCCCCCCCCACTGCCGCTTTTTATCTAGCGGCCGTGTGCTGACTAGGGAACCCCCGGGGTTTTTGGGTTGGGTTTACTTTGGGCAAACCCCCTTTCCCCCCAGGGTGAAATCTGAAACCCCAGCCAAGAGTCGGGGGGATTGTCCCGACCCAAACCCTTTTTGGGATGGGGCCCGGGGGGGGGTTAAACCCGGGCCCCCCCCCTGTCCTCAACCCCCCCGGTTCCCCCCCCGGTTCCCCACCGAGTTTTACTATGTGGGAGGGCTCAAACGCCACTATATAGCAGGAATTGAACAAATTTTAGGAGGGCAGTCAACAGCCCACTTGGCAGTGAAAAAATTGGGCCCCCAAATTTTCCCCCCTGGGTTCTTGCAGTAGGCGGGAAAGTTTTAAAAAAAGTTGATAAATTTCATGGAAGGTCAAGGGTGTGAGGGGTCAGCCTCTGCATACCCAAGGGCCCGTGAAGGGGACAGCAAATGACGATTTAAACACAAATTGATGAATTTGTTTGCCACCGCACTTTTGGGGTGCGGGTGAAAATGGGCTTCATCATCGTCAGGAGAAAGGCGTCCCGCTTTTCGCATCAGGCCCCGGCCCCAGCCCGGGGAGTGGGTTGTCTGGCCATGGGGTCACCCGGGTAAACAGCGTGGAGGTTGGGGGCCAAGTGGCCCCCGGGGGAGAAAACCCCTTTTGCCCGGTCCCAAAAAAGAAGCTGGGACAGGGGCTTTAGCGACGCACGGGGGGCGGGAGTCCCCTTTATTTCGGGAGTTTTTTTGTGCGGTTTTAAAATTTAGCTACTCGGGGGGTGTGGCATTTTTTTGCTAAGACACCGGGGGAGCCGAATATGGGTATATGTAGAATCTGTGGGCAGAAAGTGAAGCGTGGCCAAGGAGCTAACGTTGGCACCAAGGCCCTGTGTCAACACATGCAGCGTCACCATCCGGTGGCCTGGGAGAAACGTGGCTCAGATGTGGTGGTCCATCCTGCCGCCACAGCAGCGGCCAGTGTGCCGTCAAGGCTCCACCACCTCTACAGAAGGGAGCTGTTTCTCTTTGCCATCATCTCCCGGTCCAGATGCTCCTGCTCCTCGCTACTCATGGCGCCAGCAGTCGTTCAGCGAGGCGATTGCAAAGAGACAACAGTATGCGTCCAACCATCCTAAGGTGCAGCAGCTGACCATGCTCCTGTCCAAGTTGTTGGTACTGCAGTCCCTACCTTTCCAAGTGGTGGACTATGCACCATTCAGAGTACTAATGGATTGTGCCGAGCCGAGATGGAGAGTTCCAAGCCGTAATTTCTTTTAAAAAGGCAGTACCAGCAGTTCTTAAATATGTAGAACAGATAGTGGGCCAGTCTTTGAGCTTATCGGTTTGTTCCAAAGTGCACGGCAGTGCGGACGTCTGGAGCTGTAACTACGCTCAGGGCCAGTACATGTCCTTTACGGCCCACTGGGTGAATGTGCTTTCTGCCCAGGCACACCAACAACTTGGACAGGAGATGGCGCTTTATCCTCCACGTTGTCAAACTGCGGCTCCTGCGCCAATGTTAGCCTCCTACTCCTCCACCTCCACCACCATCTCAGCCTCCACAAGTACTGCTCCATCATACCACATGTGTAAGGCACAGCGGTGTCACGCAGTTCTACACCTGGCTTGCCTCGGCGAACGAAGTCACACAGGGGAGGAACTGCTCCGCGTCATGCAGCAAGAAATCGATGTGTGGCTTTCTCCGCGCCAACTGCAAATAGGAAACATGGTGGCGGACAATGGGAGCAACATTGTGTCCGCGCTGCACCGAGGAGGGATGGTCCATGCTCCCTGAATGGCGCACGTGTTCAGTCTGGGTGTGAAAAGGTTCCTGAAGTCTTCCACCGATCTTCAGAAGATTCTGAAAATGGCCAGGAAACTGTGCAGGCACTTCATCCATTCCTACAAAGCCAGGAACACCCTCCTCGAGTTGCAGCGGCAGAACGGCCTCCCCCAACACACTCTGATATGCGATGTTTCCACCTGCACATGTTGGACCGACTGTATGAACAGAGACAGGCCATTAACGATTTTTTGATGATCCAGGCGGACAGGATTACTTCCCTGTGTAACTTTGATGTCAGCCAGTGGCAGCTCATGTGTGACACCTGCCGTTTGTTGAGGCCATATGAGGAGGCCACGTTATTTGTTTAGTCCCCCAGGACTACGTTGATGAATAACGTCATTTTCCCCTGCTTTAATTCCTGGAACAGATGCTGAAAAATCTGTCTGGGGAGGGGACGGAGACGTGGAAAAAAACATCTCGCGGCCACATGAGTCCGGTGGGGACTGAAATTGGAGGAGGAGGAGGAGGAGGACATTGGAGCAGAAGCATTGTCTGGTGAAAAGAGTGGATTTTATACCCAGGTGACAAAAGAGGAGGGCAGGAGCAGCTGGAGGAGGTAGATGGAAATGAGGAAGACGAGGGAGATGACCCGCAAGCACCGTGGCAGTATTCAGTGGAGATGGAGGGGAGCCCCTCGGAGTCACTTGTGCAGATGGCCCGCAGCATTGTGATTTGCCTGGTAGTGACAGCCGAATAGTCAGCATCCGGCAGAGGGATGACTTCTGGCTTCCACACCTATTGGACCCCGCTACCGGTCCAAAATGGGAAACCTTTTTCCCAGCTATTGAGAGGGGAGACAAACTCAAATACTATAAGGGAAATCCTCCGTAGTCAGTTGGCCGCTGCCTTATGTGCGGCATCGTCCCCCCTCTGACAGGTCTGACCGGGGGTTCTTCAGCGCTCACGTTTCTACTGCCGCGGTGCTGGAGGAAGGTCGGGGTAGGAGCAGTACCAGCTCCATCAGCAGCAACCTAAGTCTGGGTCACTGAGAGCAGCTTCCCTTTACCCGCCTAGTGAGGAGGGTAGTCGCCAGAGCAGTAGGACCTGGAGCAGTCCTGAACCAACAGGTGGTGGTCTACTTGGACAGCACTCTGCCACCCCAGTTAGAAAATCTGCTGGACTACTGGGCAGCCAACTGGGTGTGTGGCCGCAACTTGCCGAGTTTGCAGTGGGGAAGCTGTCCTGCCCCCCCATGTAGTGTGGCATCAGAGCGGGTGTTCAGTGCAATGGGGGCCATCGTTACCCCAAGGAGAACCCACTTGTCCACGGGAAATGTGGAACGACTGACCTTTGTCAAGATGAATCAGGGTGGATCGGCCAGGATTTCCACACACCAATGCCTTAGCATCAGACTACTCAGCCATACGCCTCAACCAAATGAGAATGAGTCTGGGGTTTAAACTACTGCCTCAGCCACTATTCTGAAGCCGCCTACCCGCCTGATGCCACACATCCTGCTGACAGTTTTCCATCTGCACCAACCATCTTTACCAGGGACTGGTATTGCCACCCACCTCCACACTCCACTTTATGACCTCATGCTGCTGTTGCTGGTGCCGTGACATCCACACTGTGTCATTGTGCCACTCTCTGACCTCATGCTGCTGCTGCTGTGACCTCCACACTGTGTCCATTGTGCCACTCTGTGGGTACTCCTGTTTTTTTGCCACCTGCAGAATGTCATTGTGCCACTGCCTGACCTCAGCTGCTGCGCCGTGCCCTCCACACTGTGTCATTGTGTCACTCTGTGGCCTACTCCTGTTTTTGCCACCTCCAGAATGCATTTTGCAACTGTCTGACCTCATGCTGCTCTGTGGCGCTGCCATAACCTCCACACTGTGTCATTGTGCCACTCTGTGGCCTACTCCTGTTTTTTTCCACCTCCAAATAATTTATTGTCCCCCTCTCTGACCTCATGCTGCCGCTGTCACCTCCACACTCTGTCACTAATGTTGCCACCTGAGCTCTCAGCTTGTTTTTTTCCAGCTTTCGCTAGCATTACTTTATCAGGCTACATTCCTGCTTGAGTTTTTTGGTCAGTTTTGCCCTCTTAAGTGGCCAGGGAATTTTATAGTGAAGCGATTCTGAGAGTGGCGGCAGTCATGTGCGTGTCATACTAAAACACAACATTGTATGAAGACCAAACCAAGCTCCCTCTGCATATTTAAGCATGGCACAACGTTCTACAGCACCCTGCAGGCTCTGTGCAGCCTGGAAATAGCTGTTTTTTAACATGATTCGTCCCGAAGTAATTCGGACCGATACGAATTTTGTCAGAAAATTTGGCGAAGTGACCGAATCGAATTTTTGAGAAATTCGCCCATCTCTATAAATAATGAGACAATCGAATTGTATGTTATTGTTCATTTGAGGTTGTTTTTACCTAACTTTATGGCCTTGTTGTTCTTTTTACTATGTCCTGATACATAAGACCATGAAATTCAAAGAGGGTGTTTTTCTTTGTTTTCTCATGACTTTATGACCAATACCATGTTTACAGATGTAGCAAAGCTAAAGCTAATTTGACAGATAACCACCATAATTTCAAGACACAGAATGTTTTCTTAACTTTTTCAATGCTTTCCATGGCTTTTGCTTTGCGAGCTGTAATATCACCGTCAAGTTAAACCCTGCTACATCCGTATGTCTAGAAAACAAGTTTTAGACTCTCGTTAGTATTTGATAGATTTTCACAATTCTTAACTTAATTATAGAGGCATAGGCAGGAGGAGAAAAATAACTGCTTTATATTAGGCTTAGGCTCTTTCATTTAAACTTGGACATCGCAATTTAGACAGTTCACCCCTGCCAATCAGATTAAATATTTGTATATATCAAATTGCCATACACTAAAAAAATGAAATGTTTTAATCTGTTGTTCCTAATAAATGAACTTGTATTCAAATAACAAACATTTAGAAACTTCAATAGCACAAGAGACACTTCTCAGACCAGTCCACAACTTAAGCCCAATTCGATATTGCACAGAAAATAGGGAGAAGTGCTTCATTACACATGAAAAAACATCTTTCTACTTGTAGCATATTTCTAGCGTTCTAAATATAGATATTGCATCCTTCAAATTCACAGCATTAACTTATAAGCAGTAATATAGAAGTGTACTCATTGGAGTTGTGTCCAGACCGCAACGTTTCGGGGGAAAAGAAAACGACACACCCTCTTTGTCAAGAGTGTTAGCAGCTTCGAACCTTCCCTTCCTTATATACGTACTCACCTTACCTACATTTTAACATCTATCTAAAAACAATTTTTAATTCCAAATTAACAATAGCTCTATGAACGCTATACAAAATACAAATCTTCTACATACATTTTTTACATCATAATGTCATATTTTATGCAGCCTACCAGTGCTCAATGTATTAGATAGAAAAACGATAGCAAAGACGCTGAAAGCGTCACATTCATGACTGCTCGGGGTTAGGAAAGACATACTCCTGCTTAACACTTACAGCACCACATCCGATCAGAGGAATGCACTCCAATGGCATTCCTCATTTAACCCTTTAGGTGTGAGGGCTTCCATGCGTGTAATCAAATACACTTCACGTTGTAATAACCGTGTAGAAATTTGAGCCTGATCACTACCCTCAACTCTTTCTAAAATACACCATCTGAGTTCACTGACATTATGTCTGAGATGAGCAAAATGTCTCATCACTGAGGATTCACCAAATTTTCTCTTTTTAGTATAATTTTCATCATTTAACTTTCATCGTCTACTTTGTGAACGATGTTCATTTAACTTAATCCTTATCATTATTGTTGTTTGACCAACATATACTTGGCCACAGGGGCACTTCAACATGTATACCACTTTATTTGTGTCACACATGAAGTAGCCCCTGATGGCGATAGGGAAACCTTTAGTTGGATGAGCAATATTGTCACCACGTATAACACTTGTACAATTTTGACATGATAGGCATGGAAAAGTGCCTCTTTTTGTGTACAGAAAGTTTGTTGTCTAGTTGTACATACATTTAAATCTGAATGTGTAATGTAATTGCGAATGGATTTACCCTTCCGGTAAACAAACTGTGGGCGTTCAACAAATAATGT
>JAODAL010051391.1:0-26705 GCA_025379985.1 Phyllomedusa bahiana
GGGGGCTGCGACCAACAAATTTGGGAAAGGGCCCGGGCAGCTTTGCAAACCCTTTTTAAAGGTTGGGGTCCCTACTGCTGTCTCTTTGCAATCGCCTCGCTGAACGGGGCTGCTGGCCCCCATGGTAGCGTAGGAGCAAGGGAAACATCTGGACCGGGGAAAAGATGTCAAAAAGAAAAAAGACCCTTTGCTGGTGGTGGAAAACCTTTTCTGGCTGCAATGGCATGGTGCCACTGGGCGCTGCTGGTGTGTTGCGCCCGGGAGCAAAAATGGACCACCCAAACTGGGGCCAGTTTCCCCAAAAACCCCCGGGTTGGTGACCGATCATGTGTTTGGGCGCAGGGGCCCTTGGGGGGCCCAAAGTTTGCTCCTTGCCAAAGGTTTAAAATTTTTGCCCAAAATTTTCCCAAATATTTCCCCTATTGGCTTCCCCCAGTTCTTAAACAAAAAAAAATTTAACACCGCCCAGTATCTGATTTACCCCCAATGCTCGCACTGAGTTAATTTCTGCCGCCGCTTTCCACGCTGAAACCCCTTTTGCCCCTATTTCTTGGCCTGCGGAAGTGGGTTTTCTACCCCATTGCCCCTTGGCTTCCAACCTCACACTGTTTTTCCACTGCGGACTAGGGAAACCCAACAAACCCCCCTTGCCCGGCCTGCCCCCCTGCCTGACGCGCAAAACTGAAGCCCCCTCTTCCCTTGGGCGGGTGATGAAGCCTTACTTCAACCCGGATCCCCAAGTGCGGTCGGCTACATTTTTAAACGATTTGTGTTTCATCGTTTACCCGCTGTTCCCCACCACCGGTCTTGGTATGCAGAGGGCTGACCCCCCACAAAAATGACTCCCCCTGCCACTCTTTCCCCATCTTTTTACCCTTTTCCCCAAAAATACTTTTTCAAGAAGCAGGGGGGTATTGGCCCCCCATTTCTTCGCTGCCAAGTAGCTGCCCGACTGCCCTCTCAAAAATTTTTATTTTTCGCTTTTTTTGTTGGCGCTGGGGCCCCGACCTCATATAGGGTCTCCCGGGAGGGGAACCCGGATGGGCAGAGGGGGGTTGAGGACAGGTGGGGGGCCCCTGGACCCCTCCTGGACCATGCCCAACCCAAGGGTTGTGTCTGGTTCCCACCCCAATTTTTGGCTGAGGTTTTCAGATGTCTCCAGGGGAGGAAGGGATGAAACCCAAGTCAACCCAAAAAAAGAACCCCTTTGGGTTTTGAACAAAACACGGGGCCCCTAGATGACCCGGGCCGGCAGTTGTGGGGGTTTATCGAGTGGGCCCCCGCTGCGACGTTCCCCTTTTTGTTCTGCGACCTGGGCCCCTCCAGGACTGTTTGTGCCAATGGCCCCTCGAAAGGGGAAAAAAGCCCCCGCCCCCCTCTCTGTCCCGGGCATATGTTTTTTCTAAAATGTACAGACACTGTTTTATGAAGTTTTCTGTATTTTATAAAAAAACACACCCCTGGATTTGACTAAAAGAAACCCTCTAACAAGCCTGGGTAAACCCCTTTGGGTAAAAAATTTCGCCCCCACAAAAAAAAAAAAAAAGGCCAGGGAAAAAATTTATTGTATGTGCCTTTAAAAAAAAATGTGTTTTTTTCGGGTTTAAAACCCCAAAAAAGGCTTAATTAACCCTTTGGTTTTGGGAAATTTTGCTAAGCCCAAAAATTTTTTTTTTTGGCGGGGAAAAAAAAAAACGTTTTTTTTTTACGAAGACAACTGCAAAAAATACTTAGTTAACCCCCTTTGGGTGTAAATTCGCAAAAGGGAAAAGTGCTGCCAAAAAAATTTCCAAACTTTGTAGCGTGTTAAAAAAGGGGGGTATTTTAAAGGGAAAACAAAACAGAAAAACTTGTAATTAACCTTCGGTTGTGAAAAATGCAAAAGGCAAAATTTCTTTTTTGGCGGTGAAAAAGAACGTTTCTTTTACTAAGTACAACTGCAGAAAAATAACTTAGTTAACCCTTTGATGTAATGTGTGCAAAAGAAATGTGCTGCCAACAATTACCAGCTTTGTAGCGTGTTAAAATGGCGTGTATTTTAAGGAACACAACAACAGAAAAACTTGTAATTAACCTTCGGTTGTGAATTATGCTACAGGCAAAATTTCTTTTTTGGCAGTGAAAAAGAACGTTTATTTTACTAAATACAACTGCAGAAAAAATTTTAGATAACCCTTGGATGTAAATTGCGCAAAATAAATGTGTTGCCAACAATTACCAGCTTTGTAGCGTGTTAAAATGGCGTGTATTTTAAGGAACACAACAACAGATAAACTTGTTATTAACCTTCATTTGTGAATTATGCTACAGGCAAAATTTCTTCTTTGGAGGTAAAAAAGAACGTTTCTTTTAGTGATCACAACAGCAGAAAAACGCTTAATTAACCCCTGGATCTAAATTGCGCAAAAGAAATGAGCAACCAAAAATGAAGTGGTATTTGGATTGTAAAAACGCTGTTTCTTTAACTGAATACAACAGGAACAGGCTTAGATAACCCTTGGATATTCAATGTGCTCCAGGACTGAGCAGATAGCATTAAAATGTATATGCAGCTGCATTGGACGCACACTGGACTTCAGTTCCAATACCCACAAATCAGAATTAGAACGTCAGAGAAGCAGTCTCTGAGACAAGGTGTGACACCCCCCATAAATCGCTGTATAAAAGTGAGTTTTTTAGTATGAGATATCATAAGCAGCGGCGGCGGCAGCAGGAGCAGCTTCCCTACACAGCACAGTGAGAGGAGTGTGGAGGAGCGAGCATGGCGCCTGGACTTATATATGGAGGTGACGTCACAGAATCCCGCCGGTCTCTGATTGGCGTCATCTCTGCACATGTCATGTAGGCTACGCCTTTCTTCCTCCCAGACTTCTTTGCCCCATGTAACGCCATGTGCTTGCAGCCATTTTATTAATCAAAAGCACGCTTCGTTCCCGCGAACCACCCCAAACTTCGACTTCGTTCAGAATCAAAGTTTTCCTGAAATTCTAAACGAATTCCACTTCGTTAGAATCAATTCGCCCATCTCTAGATGTGACCAGGGAAATGTAACTTAATATCGATTCCACCAATTCTGATGTTTTTGTAGCTATCACATATGTTTCCCTAGTGCGCTATTTTCTTTAGCCGCAATTACAGGTTTGTAGGCATTAGAGATGGGCGAATTGATTCTAACGAAGTGGACTTCGTTTAGAATTTCAGGAAAACTTCGGTTCTACACGAAGCGAAGTTTTGGGGAAAATTCGGGGAAGGAAAAAGGGGTTTTTTTAAATTTTATAAAATTTGGGGGCAAAAAACTGGCGTTACATGGGGCAAAGAAAATCGGGAAGAAGAAAGGAAAAACCCAAAGGGCATTGCAGAGATGGAAAGAAGCAAAAAGGGACCGGGGGGGGATTCTGTGCGTCCCACACTATTTTTAAATTTGGGGGAGACGCTGGCTGCTCAAACTCTCTTACTGTGCCGTTTCTGCAGCTGCTTTTGCAGAGTTTTCCCCACAAAAAATTTTTTTTTTTTTATCGGGGGTTTTTGGGGGGGTGTTTTCCCGGTTTTTTCAGAAAACTGCTTTCCCCTTTCCCTTCCCAATTTTGGGTTCAGGGTTTTTGGGGGTTTCTGTAATTGAAATCCAGTGTGGGTCCAATTTGCTGCCCTCTGGTCAGTTTGGGGGAGAAAATTAAATTTTCCAAAGGGGTTTTTTAAAGCTTGTTTTTTTTTTTGTATTCAGTTTAAAAAAAACACTTTTTTTTCAAACCACATTTCCGTTAATTTTTCCTGCTCATTTTTTTGCCTAAATTTTTATCCAATGGTTAATTAAAATTTTTTGTGCTATTGTAGTCGTAAAAGGGGGCAGTTTTT
Source organism: Phyllomedusa bahiana (assembly GCA_025379985.1). NCBI lineage: Eukaryota > Metazoa > Chordata > Amphibia > Anura > Hylidae > Phyllomedusa > Phyllomedusa bahiana. The sequence continues at coordinate 3,853 of JAODAL010051391.1, forward strand.
TTTTTTAACGGGAAAAAAAGAAAAATTTTTCCCCGTTTATTTCCCGTAGAATTAAATTTAAAACCGAAGGTTAATTAAAAGTTTTTTACTTTTTTTATTTGAAAAAGGAAAAAGGTGTTTTTAAAAGCCAAAAGTCGAAATTTTTCCGTTGATTTTGTAGCATAATTTATAAACCGAAAGGTTAAATTTTAAACATGGGTTTTTCTTTTGTAGTCAGTTAAAAGGGAAAAGGGATTTTTTAAGCAAAGACCAAAAATTTTTTTGTTGATTTGTAGCATAATTTTTTAAACCGGGAAAGGGTTTAAATTTAAAACGTTTTCTGTTTTGTAAATCAGTTTAAAAAAAAACGGTGTTTTTCAACGCCAAAAAACGTAAATTTTTTCCTGTTGATTCATGTAGCATAATTTTTAAAAACCGAAGGGGTTAAAATTTAAGGGTTTTTTTGCTTTTGTTTTCAAATTTAAAAAATAATGGCATTTTTTTTAGCACATTTCCAGTTTAAATTTTTTTCTGCTATTTTTTTTTTGGTTTTTTGGGCCAAAATTTATATCAAGGGTTAATTAAGGGGTGTTTGTGCTTTTTTAGTCGTAAAAAGAAACGGGGTTTTTCCAAAAACCAACGGTTTTAAATTTTTTCTTTGGGGATTCCTTAGCTTTAAATTTTTATCCCGGGGGGTTAAAATTTAAACGTGGTTTTGGCTTTTGTAGTCAGTAAAAAACACAGCGTTTTAAAAACGCCCATACCAGTTTAAAAAATTTTTTTCCTTTCTCATTTCTTTTTTCACAATTTATATCCAAGGGGGTTTCCCAAGCCTGTTAGTTGGGGTTATTTGGAGTCAAAAATCGTTTATTTACAGTAAAATTTTTTAACAAACAGTGTTAAAAAAAGAGGTGGTTGGCTCTTTTGTTCGAGTTTGGGAGTGGCAAAAACATTCTGAAAAAAGGCCCCCAAATGGGGCCCCAATAAGGGGGGCGTTGCGAAGGGGGCCTCGGTGAGGCCAAAAAATTTTGGGGGTCATTAGGGCCATGTGTTTTACCAGCAACCCCAAGGGGTTTTTGATTGGGTTGACAAGGTTTATCCCAAATTTTTCCCCCCAGAAGGGCATTCTGACAACCCTAGCAAGAGCGGGGGGGAACGTTTAGGAAAACCCAAACCCTTAGTTGGATGGTCCCGGGAAAAAGCCGGCGGCTCTCACCGTCCTCAACCCGGGCCTTTTTTCCCCTTTTCCCGGGTTCCCCCAGCCCGGGGGGGAACACTAGGGGGTCTGGGTCAGCGCCACTATATTGGAAAGATGAAAAAATTTGAGGACAGCCAGCTACTTGGCAAACGAAGAATGTGTCCGGGCAAACCCCTGCTTCTTGCAGTGGGGTCTAAAAAAATGGATTTTGGAGGAATGGCTTTGGGGGGTTTATTTGGAAGGGTTCCCGGGCCCCTTTCATACCAAAACTGGTTTTAGGAGGACGCAGTTGGGAAAATTTAAACAATAAATGATGTGATTGTTAATTAGAAGGGCCTTGCTTTGGGTAACGGGCAGCCCAAATGGGGTTGGGGTGGCAAAACATGGCCCAGTTTGCAGTGGGGGGGAAAAGCTTTGGGTTGGGGCCGGGCCAAGGTAGGGTGGACAGGGCGGGATGTTTCAATGCAGCGGTTTGGGGGAAAACGTTACCCCGGGGGCCCCTTGCCAAGGGAAAGGGGGGACCGAATTTGTAAGAGAATTTGGGGGTTTGGGGCGGGCCCGGGGGTTTCTTAAAACCCAGGGCCCCCGGGTTACCATAGGAGCCTCCCCAAAAAAGAGTTGGATTAAAAGCTAGAACAATTTGGTGGCCCCCGCTGTGACAAAAACTGCAGACCCATTTGCCCCCACCTACCTTTAAAGTGAATGGTTTTTGGCCCAACCCCTCCAACCCCTTTCCTTAGCCATCTGGGCCCATGCTTCCGGGCGGTTGCAAAAAGCCAAAGGAAACCCAACCCCCTTAAGGGGCCCAAACCCGACCCCGGGCCTTTTCCTTGTGGTATCACCCCCCTTTCCAAAAGGGTTTTGGAAACTCACCTTTAAAAATTTGGGTTTTAAGCCTGGGTTCCAAGCCCTTTTTTTAAAAAACTAACCTTTCCAAAAATTTTGCCCCGGGGGGGCCATCCTTTTTTTTTGCCAACCCACCAGGGCTGTAGGAATTCATTGTGCAGTCTGGCCTTATGGCCTGGTGTGTGGCTCTGCCCGGACACCAAAAACTTGCAAGCCCCCTGTTCCCCCCAGTTTTTTCCCCAAAAAAGAATTCCTTTTGGGCCCCTGTTTTTGCCTCCCCCTCTTTAAATTTTGGCCCCCCTGCTGTCCCCAACCTGTTAGGGCCACTTTCCCGTTCTCATGGCTGCTGGGGTTATAGCCCCGGGGGGTACCCCCATATTACAAGGCCCTGTTTGGCTTTCTCTTGTGGCCCCGTGCCTGGGGATTTACAGTGGAGAAGCTGTCCTGCCAGTAGTGTGGCATCAGACGGGTTTTTCAGTGCAGGGGTGGCCATCGTTACCCCCAAGGAAAACCCCCTTTTTCCACGGGAAATGTGGAAGACTGACCTTTGTCAAGATGAATCAGGCGGGGGGATCGGCCAGGATTTCTACACACCAATCCCTTGGGGTTAATACATCACCCATGATGCCTCCCCCAAAAAAATGAGTCTGGTTTCAAACCCCTGCCCCCAGCCACTTTTTGACCCGCCCCCCCTGACCACACTTTGCTCCCAGTATCTCCATTTCCTCCCACCTCTTTTCCCCAGGGATGGTATTGCCACCCACCTCCCACTCTTTATTAGCCACTTAGGCCTCATGCTGCTGTGCTGTTGCTGTGCCTACCCCCACACGTCATTGTGCCTCTCTACCCGTGCTGTGCGTCACCCCCACACCCGCTTTGTGCCATCTCTGCCCTATGCTGATGCTAATGCTGCTCCCGGCCCTTCAACTTCTCATTGTGCCATTCTGTGGCCTACCCCTTTTTTTGCCACCTCCGAATGTTCATTGGCACGTCTGACCTCATGCTTCTGTGGGCTGCTGCTTGCCCCTACACGTGTCATTGTTCCATCTGTGGCCTATTTCTGTTTTTGCCCCCTCCAGAATTCATTGTGCCACGTCTGACTCTGCTGCTGTGTGGCGCGCTGTGACCCCACACGCTGTCATTGTGCCACTCTCTGATCTCATGCTGCTGCTGCTGTTGATGCCGTCACCTCCACACTATTACATTGTGCCCCTGTCTGACCTCATGCTCCTGCTGGGGCTGCTGCCGTGACCTCCACACTGGGTCATTGTGCCACTCTCTGACCTCATGCTGCTGCTGCTGTTGATGCCGTCACCTCCCCACTGTGTCATTGTGCCACTGTCTGACCTCATGCTGCAGCTGTGGCTTCTGCCATGACCTCCACACTCTGTCATTGTGCCACTGTCCCCCACGCACCCCAAAGCACCGTGGAAGTATACAGTGGAGATTGAGGCAGGAGGTCCTTCAGAATCACTTGAGCACATGGCCCACAGCATGCTGATTTGCCTGGCTAGTGACAGCCGAATTATCACCTTCCGGCAGAGGGATGACTTCTGGCTCTCCACCCTCTTGGACCCTCGCTACCGGTCCAAAATGGGAGCCTTTTTTCCAGCTGCTGAGAGGGAGGACAAACTCAAGTACTATTGAGAAATCCTCCGTAGTCAGTTTGCTAACGTTCCCAAACCATGTTTGGCCAATGCAATTCTACCTCCATCAGCTTCTTCATTAATACCTAAAAAACGTTCCAAAGGACTTTATTATGAAGTTTAAACGTGGTAGTTTGAATCCAGTTTCTGCGTGACACCAATTTGTTCAAATACAGCCTATGGAATTGAAGGAGACCCTAACTACAGGGAATGTTTTAGGTGCTTATTTTGCATTCGGTGCCATTACTGATGGAATTTAGTAAAAAACTGGAATAGTGAAGCACAAGCAAATGCTTCAAAACTGGCTTCGGATGAGCTTCTTCAGTATGAAGAATGTGAATCGTATGTCCAAATTACAGACAGGAAAAACCGCCTCCTCCTTGAGCCTCGTCTGTCATATCCGTGTACCGTACCTCTTGCCTCTGTCCCTTGACCACGATCCTTGCCGGCTGTCCTGACCTTACGCTTGTCCCCGACTCCGAGTTTGCCTTATGATTTTGTACCTCGCTACACCTCGGCTGCCACCGCAAACAAGTCACATCAGGGGTAACGACCTGGTAGACTCCCACCGCAGCAAGTCCATCCCGCTTTGTGACGGGCTCTGGTGAAAACCGGGACCTACTTAGATGCGATCTGTGGCGGCTCCTGTAACCTTCTACTGTGTTCTTTGACGCTATCATAGGATCTTAGCCCTCAGCTTGTTTTTTTCCAGCTGGCGCCGCCATGACTTTATCAGGCTGCATTCCCGCTTCAGTTTTTTTGGTCAGTTTTGCCCCTGTAAGTTCACAGGGAATTTAAGAGTGAAGTGATTCTAAGAGCGGCGGCAGTCATGTGCGTGTCATACTAAAACACAGCATTGTATGAAGACCAAACCAAGCTCCCTCTGCATATTTAAGCATGGCACAATGTTCTACAGCACCCGACAGGCTCTTTGCAGCCAGGAAATAGCTTTTTTGTAACGTGATTCGTCCCGAAGCAATTCGGACCGAAACAAATTTTGTCGGGAAATTCGGCGAAGTCACTGAATCGAATTTTTGAGAACTTCGCCCATCTCTAGTCACATCTACTAAGTTCCAGTAAATAAGGGATAAAAAATGAAAATCTGCAAAAAAGGGAAATTTTTAAATTTCATCTCCTCTTTGGTTTCATTTCTGTGAAACACCTAATGATTTAATAAACTTCCTATATGTTGTTTGGAGTACTTTAAGGGTTGTAGTTTCATAGATGGAGTCATTTATGGGGGTATCAAACATACAGGCCCCTTAAAGCCATGACAGAACTGGATTAGCCCCTAACAAAAAAGTGTTGCAAATTTTGTTGACAATGTGAAAATTACTACTGAATGTCTAATTCCCATAATGTCGTAAAAAATACAAAGACATTTAAAAAACCACAGTAGACATGTGGTAGATGCTAGTTATAACTATTTTGTAGGGAAAATTCGGTGAAGTCGGCGAATCAAATTTTTTATAAATTCGCCCATCTCTTGTGGACACCCTAAGGTGCTACAATTTAATAAACACCCCTAAAAAAAACCACATTGGAAACTATACCCCTTAAGGAATATATCCAGGGGTATAGTGAATATATCAACCCGACAGGTTTTTCACAATTTTTTTTTAGTGTTAGGCTGTGAAAATATAAAATGTAATTTTTTCCAGCAATCTGCAATTTTAGCGGAAAATGTTTAATTTTTACAAGGAATTTTTGGAAAAATGCATCTAAAGTTCTTCTTCCAAATTCAACAATGACCTAGAGCATATGTGGGTGTAAACTGCTGTTTGAGGGGGGATGGCAGGGCATACAAGGGAGATAGCGCTATTTGGTTTTTGGAAGGCAGATTTTGGTGGGTGCCATGTCGCATTTGCAGAGTCCCCAAAGTACCAGAACAGGTGCAACCTTCAAGAAGTCACCCCATTTTGGAATTAACACCCCTAATGGATCTCATTTAGAGGTGTATTGTGCATTTTGGGTGCAAAGGTGTTCCATAGTTTTTATCATTGGTTCTTGACAATGGGGGGTGATTTGCGAGTGGGTACAAATGCGTTTATAAGAAAAAAATTCATGTCTTCATAGTTTGATAGCCATAACTTTTTAATTTTTCTATATATGGAGCTGATTATGGACTTGTTTTTTGCAGGATGAGTTGTCATTTTTATTAGTATCATTATGCGGTTCATTTGATGCTTTGATTGCTTTTATCAAGGTTTTTGTTAGACGTTTTGAACAAAATACAGCAATCCTGGTAGTGCTTTTTTATTTTTATTTTTACAGCGGTCACCATGCGTTATAAATGTTATGTTTGCTTTACTCAGCAGGTCGCTACAGTTACAGAGAGATCCAATTTGTATATGTTTTAATATTCTACTGCTTTTGCACAATTAAAGCACTTTTATTCAAAAAGGAAAACATACTTTTGCATCACCATAGACTGAGAGCCATAACTTTTTTAGCTTTCTGTATATGGAGCTGTGTATGGGCATGTTTTTTGTGTGACAAGTTATAGTTTTTATTGGTTAAATTTAGGGGGCACAAGGATTTTTGATTGCTTTTAAATCCATTTTTTGAAAGCCAGGGTGAAGAAAATGCTGCAATCTTAGTATTTTTTTATTTTTATATTTAACAGCGCTTACCATCCAGTATAAATGACAATTTAGTTTTACACAATGGATCGATATTATTACAGTTATACCCAATTTATATACTTTTTTATTTTGAAGTAATTTTTAAAAAATAAAAGTTTTTATTTTGTAAACCAATATTTATGCATCTTCTGATAGCCATAACTCCTTTATTTTTCTGTATACAGAGCTGAGTAAGAGCTTTTGTTTTGCAGGATGAATTACTGTTTTCACTGGCACCCTTTATGTGACATTTTGATTGCTTTTTATTCCATTTTATGTGTTGTAGAATGAATGAAAATCACAAATGTTTTAATGTTATTTGTTTGTTGTTTTTACAGCGTTCACCATGCACGTGGAGATTAGTGTTGATCGAACCGTTCTAGAAAAGTTAAGTTCTAGTAGAACTTCTCGAGTCTTTAGAACTTTAACCGAACCGAACATTTTACTGTTCATTTGAGTAAAGTTCTAGTTCGACACATCATTTTCAGTTTTGTTTTCAGCAGCTTTCTGCACTTTTGACAGAAATCCATTCACCTTTCTGCACTTTTGGCGGCTCTCATTGGCTGCTAAAATCACATGACCATGTTATATATATTTCACTGTAGTGCCTTGTGAATGCCATTTTCAGCTCACTCTCTGTACTATACATACTGCTCTTGGTTAGTTAGATAGCATTTTCCTCTCCATAGACAGCAATAGTTAGGGAGTTTGGTATTGCTGGCTGCATCTTTCCCACACCCAGAAGCTGTTATTTGGCGACATTTGCAGGCTCACATAATGACTAACTCTCTTATACATGGATATACATTATACAGAGTGTTTGGATTTGCTAAATCATACTCAGTGCCCAAAATTTCAGTGTTTGCAGTTTTGGGGGTTCAGCAACTGTATAACACACCGTCTCCAAATCTCCTATGTGTCAAAGGGACTTTTGGCCCCCTCAGGATGCAGGGCCCCATTGCAGCTGCTACCGCTGCACCTCCTATAGCTACGCCCCTGTTTGCAAGCTGTCCTCATCTTTTTAGTTAACCATTGAATGGAATAAAGTATTTTAGCCTGTGAATTTTTTTCTGTCACTCTTACAGACAAATTTTCTTCACTAAGTTGTATGGAATAACTTAGTGAAGAAAATATCCAGTATCCAGTTTACTGTTATGATGGTAATTCTAGCTTCTCCTCACCTGTATAGGTATAGTGATATCATGGACAGTAAAGAAACCTTTGTTATGCTTCCAGGCTTTCAGGGAAGCCATAGGCAGCTGTGATTATATCAAGGCAGTCCCAATGGGGACAGAAGGAGCCCTCTACCTCTGTCTTTCCCTTGGCTGCCATGGTCGCAATTGACTATGGTGACTAAGGGGTTAATTGGCTACACCAGAGTACACTACACTTGGGATCAACGCTGCAGGATGCCAGCTGTAACGTACAGCTGGTTTCCCGCAGCAATTGTGCAAACTCTATTTTAGGGTTCGCACAATACTCTGGACGTAAGTTTATATCCATTTGCAGAAACCGCTACCCGACTTGAGCGAAAGCTTACATACAATTTCGGGAAATGGTTAATTAGATTTTAGAAATTGGTCATACTTTCTCTGGACTGTTTACTTCTGATTCTGTACTTTATATAATATGTTTTTCCTTTTATTTGACATGCATTCTGACTTAATCGCCGGTATCGGAGTTCCCCACTCCGTTTCTGAATACTTAGTAAAAAATAGATGAAGAAAAATACGTTTATCAACTCTTTACTTTACATTGACTAACCATACATTTTATTGTAAGATTGGAGAAACAAGCTCATCCTCTTGTTTAATGTCCTATTTTAGTCCATCTTGTAAACAAAACAGAGGAGACACGCCTTTCGGTGCTGCTGCAACGTTTCACAGGTCATCCTTTTTCTTCAGGCATGGGTGGTAAGGTATCCTACTAGATTCTGGGGTCTCATTTTCAATACGATTTTATTTAGGCACCATATCAGGTTTGCAGACGCCCTAAGGTGCTAAAACTTAATAAACACTCCTGAAAAGACCCCATATTGGAAACTAAACCCCTTTATGAATATATCCAGGGGTGCAGTGAGTATATCCAACCCACATGTGATTCAAAAATTATTTTTAGCGTTAGGCTGTGAAAATTAAAAATTTATTTTTCTCCAACAATCTGCAATTTGAGCTTAAAATGTTTCATATTTACAAGGAATCCTGGAAAAAAGCACCTAAAAAATTGTTACGCAATTTTATCCAAGTTTGGCAATACTTTACATGTGGATGTAAACTGCTGTTTGGGCGCATGGCAGGGCATACAAGGGAGAGAGCGCTATTTGGTTTTTGGAGCACAGATTTTGGTGGGGCCATGTCGCATTTGCAAAGCCACCAAAGAAACAGAACAGGTGAAATCTTCCAGAAGTCGCCCCATTTTAGATTCAACATCCCTCATGGATCTCATATAGGGGTGTATTGTGCATTTTAGGCACACAGGTGTTCCATCTTTTTTTAGCATTGGGCCATGAAAATGGGTGGGGGGAAACGCAGTTCCGCCATTGTTTTTTGGGCTTCAATTTTACTGCGTTCGCCGTGCAGTGTAAATGATAAATAACTTTACTATGGGGTCGGTACAATTGCAATGGTATAAAATTTTTATATAGTTTTTTTATTTATTTTTATTACTTTTACACAATAGAAATAGGTCTATAAAAAATTGCTTTTTATGTTGTCCCATTCTGACAGTCATAACTTTTTTATTTTGCTGTGTGCAAGCGTGTGGGGCTTTGTTTTTTGCGAGGTGAATTGATGCTTTTATTGGAAACCATTATGGGTGCATACGACCCTTTGTTCACTTTTTATTAAGTTTTTGTGAGGCTTTTGAACAAAATACAGCAATCCTGGTAGTGTTTTTTATTTTTATTTTATAGCGGTCACTCTGCATTAGATATGACACCAAAGGGCCGTGTTCACCGGCTTTTTCCCCGACGGATTTGTGAGCCATATTAGCTCACAAATCCGCCGTGAATAAGGGGCGGGAACGGGGGCGGGGCCGGGAGCGCGGCGTGGGCGCCGTTCCCGGCCCCATAGACAATGCATTATCTACGGCGCGTACGCGCCGTATATTATGTGGATGTCACTTTCTCCCGGCTCTGCGGATTTGCCGAGCGGGGTGGAGCGTCAGAATCCACTGTTCTGTTTGAGAGCAGTGGATTACCGTAATTGCTGCCGGGGGATTGGCGCCGTACTGCAGCGCAAATCCGGCGCGCAGTAACGGCGCCAATCCGCGGCAAAATAAGCCGTGTGAACGAGGCCTAACTTTACTCAGCAGGTCGATAAAGATTACAGCAATTGCCAATTTGTATTTTTTAAATTTTTACTGCTTTATACAATAAAAACACTTTTATTCAAACAGGAAAAACAAAAATTTTGCATCGCCATAGTCTAAGAGCCGTAACTTTTTTATTTTTCTGTGTACGGAGCAGTGTATAAGCTTGTTTTTTGCAGGATGAGTTCATGTTTTTATTGGTAACATTTCTGGGGGAACAAGACTTTTTGATCATTTTAATCCGTTTTTTGGAAGGCAGAGTGAAGAAAAAACTGCAATCCTAGTAGTATTTTTATTATTATTTTAACAGCGCTCACCGTGCAGTATCCCCTAATAAGTTAGCTTTACTCTGTGGGTCGATACGATTATGCGATAAACCCCAATTTAAAAAGGTTTTTTATGTTGAAGCACTTTAAAAAAAAAGTGTTTTTTAGTGTGTAAAAGAATATTTATGCATCGCTATTTTCTGAGAGCCTCAACTTTTTTATTTTTCCGTATACAGAGCTGTGTAAGGACTTTTTTTTTGCCGGATGAACTGGTACAACGTTGGCATTTATAGGATTTTTTGATCGCTTTTTATTTCATTTTATGTGTTTGGGGGATGAACAAAAATCTTAATTCTGTGATTTTTATTTTTATTTTTACGGCATTCCCCGTACGGGTAAATTAACATGACAGATTTATAGGGCAGGTCGTTATGCACGGGGAAATTCCAAATATGGGTACTTTGTAAAGGGGAAAAGGGCGGTGCACGTGTTTTTTATTTTATTTTTCATTTTTTGGGGTTTTTTCTTATTTTTTACTTTTTTCACATTTTTTTTTTTACTTTTCCCCATGGGGGATTTGAATGAGTGATCTTTAGATTTCTCATGCAATAGGAATCACTACACAGCTTGTTGCTGTGTCCTGGTTCCTATGACAACTGTAAGTCAAAACTGGAGGAAGATCCGACAGAAGAAATCAGACAAACTATTTTGATGATATTGGATGAAGCAGTAACCTCAGGACTAGTGATGAGTAGTGATGAGCGATTACGTTGACTATCGTCATCGGGTCGATAGTCGATATCGGGAAATTACAAGACGAATTTCCGATAGTCGATAATAGATTATCGCCGATGACCATTAAAGTCCATGGGTGAGCAACAACACCTTCATTTTTTACACCCAAACAGGCTGGAGAAGCTGGAATTAACATCCACAACAGTCAAATGGATACATGCTATACATCTTAGGGCAAACACACTTAGGTTATAAAAGCCACAGAAAAAAAGTCACAGAACCATTACTATCCCTGGTCTTGATCCACAGAATGACCCTTAAACCTGCATCACCCGACAAATTAAAAATGCCAGAAGGCGTTATAATTTGAAGCCTATCATTTACTTGAACGGACATTGAATATTCCCTGTCCTGGAACGCAGCATGATCCCCAAACCTGCATGATCCCAGATTTAAAAGTGCCGAAAAAGAGTCCTTCCAACTCTACCATTTAGTTGAACATGACATTAAATATAAAAGTCCTGTACCGCAGTAATGGACCATTAACCTGTCTGACCCACAGAATTAAAAGTACTGGAAAAAGGGAGTCTTCCAACCACCATTTAGTTGAAACGGACATTTGAATAATAGTCTGTCCTGTACCGCAGAATGACCATTAAACCTGTCTGAAAACCACAGATTAAAAAGTGCCACAAAAAAGGAGTCCTTTGAACCACCATTTTAGTTTCAACGGACATTGAATATACTGTCCCTGTGCCACAGCATGAGCCCTAACCTGCATGACCTACCAGATTTAAAAAGTGCCGCAAAAAGGGATCTTTGAACCACCAGTTTAGTTGAACTGGACATTGACTATATCTTCCTGTACCGCAGTATGACCATTAAACCTGTCTGAAACCACAGATTCACAAAAAGTGCAGGAAAAAGGAGTCTTTCCCACCATTTAGTTGAACTGCACATGACTATACCTGTCCTGGGCCACATCAATGAGCCCCAAACCTGCAATGACCCCCCCACAGTTAAAAAGTGCCGAAAAAGGAGTCTCTCTCTTCAACCACCATTTTAATTTTTCAACGACATTGATTATACCTGTCCTGGGCCACAGCATGAGTCCCAACCTGCATGACCCCCAGATTTAAAAGAGTGCCTGGAAAAAGGAGCCTTTGAACCCACCATTTAGTGAACTGGACATTGACTATATCTGTCCTTGTACCGCAGAAGACCATTTAAACCTGTCGACCACAGATTAAAAAGTGCCACAAAAAGGAGTCCCTTTAAAACCACCATTTTAGTTTTAACGGACATTGAATATACCTGTCCTGGGCCACATGCATGACCCCAAACCTGCATGAACCCCCAGGGAAAAATTAAAAAAGTGCCGCAAAAGTGAGTCTTTTGAAACCACCATTTTAGTTGAACTGGACATTAGACTATATCTAGTCCTGTACCGCAAGAATGACCATTAAACCTGTCTTATCCACAATTAAAAAGTGCCCAAAAAAGGATCTTTGAAACACCATTTGCAGAGTTTCAAACGACATTGAATATACCTGTCCTGAGGTCCACAAAAACAAGCATGACCCCAAACCTGCAGTGACCCCCAGATTTTAAAAAGTGCCGCAAAAAGGAGTCTTTGTACCACCAATTTATGTTGACAGGACATTGACTATACTTTCCCTGGCGCACAGCATAAGCGCCAACCTGCAATGACCCCCAGATTTAAAAGTGCCGAAAAAGAGTCTTTCAACCACCCATTTTAGTTTCAACTGACCATTGAATATACCTGTCCCTGGGCCACAGCATGAGCCCCAAACCTGCCTGACCCCCAGATTTTAAAAAGTGCTGGAAAAAGGAGCCCTTGGTATCCCACATTATTAGTTGAACTGGACGTGACTATATCTTGTTCCTGTACGCAGACAATGACGCATTAAACCTGTCTGAGCCACAGATAAAAAGTGCCACAAAAAGGAGTCTTGAACCACCAATTAAGTTTCAAGCGGACAATGATATATCCCTTCCTGCCACAGCCATGAGCCCCAAACTGCTTGACCCCAGATTTAAAAAGTGCACGCAAAAGGAGTCTTTGAACCACCTGTTAGTGAACTGGACATGTGACTATATCTGTCCTGTACCGCAGAATGACCATTAAACTGTCGTGGATTTTTTACCCCAAAACCAAAATAAAAAGTGCACAAAAGGAGTCCTTGAACCACCATTTTAGTTTTCAACGGACATTGAATATACCTGTCCTGGGTCACAGCATGAGCCCCAAACCTGCATGACCCCCAGATTAAAAAGATGACGCAAAAAGGAGTCTTTGAAGCCACCATATTTAGTTGACTGGACATTGACTATATCTGTCCTGTACCGCAGAATGACCATTAAACCTGTCTGACCCCACAGATTAAAAAGTGCTGAGAAAAGGAGTCTTTTGAACCACCATTTTAGTTGAGAACTGGACATTGACTCATATCTGTCCTGTACCTGCATTATGACCTTAAACCTGTCCTGACCAACATATTTAAAAAGTGCTGAGAAAAAGTAGTCTGGAACCACCATTTAGTTGATACTCTGACATTGATTATATCTGTCCCTGGGCCACAGCATGGCCCGCAAACCTGTTAGATCCACAGATCACAAGGGAATGCACAATGCTATTTTGTACAGGTGACTGGACATTTAGAATATTTTTTGTAACTGACATTTGTTTACATAATTTGATTATAGTGAAGTTTTATTTACAGTTTTAAATTATTTTCATTTTTCTTTTTTTCAAGTGTGATAACATACAACATACACCCCTCCCTGCAGTTTAAAAAGTATTTTTTTAAACGTGTATATTTGTTTAATTCGGTCCGCACACCCATAAGTAATACAAATGTCCTAATCATCCCAAAAACACTTCTTTTAGTTGAGAAGACATTTGCCATCCTGACTTCTGAGACTGTGATTCAGTCCAATCATTCAATGGTTTCATTTTTCCTCCATAAACTTCTTCATTTATTATGGACAGACTCCCCTGGATATCAAATGATGCGATCCAACAATATGACTTCCAGCCCCCAAAAATATTAAGCCTGCAAATTGTGGCAATTTTGGGTTCCAGCCTGGACCCTTTTGACACCTACTTAACCTCACAGAAATCAGCTTTTTTCAAAATCTGATTTTTTAGAGAATTTGAAGCTCTCCTGATTGCCCTAATGGTGAGAGCCAGTGCTGCCGTCAGCCATCTGTTAACATGAGGTCCAGCTAGCAGACTTAACAGTGGGTGCGGTGAGAGACCAGCTAGCTCGCTGTCAGCTATTAACACGCAGGTCTCAGCAAGCCAGGGTCGTAGTTACAGTTGGGTGCGGTGAGATCCCATGCTGCCCCGTTCATCTTTAACATGGTAAAAAATGCCCTTATGACGCAGCATCGAAAACAGTCGTGCTGAAGCAGAGTGCGGAAGCGGAAGGTGTGAAGGTAAGACCTCCAGGCCTTCCTCAGGTACACAGTCAAGACCTGGTTAGCGCTTGCCCTCCCGTATGAGCGCGGACCAATTGAGCCTTTCCACTTGGAAATACTGGGGAGGTAACGCTGCAGCTGTAATCCCTGTCCACCCAGGTGCCCTTTTTCTTGCATTCTTTTTCTCAGTTTACTCAACGTGCTGAGGAAATTGTCTCTGTACTTGTTCTCCTGTCCGTGCTCCATACTCCCATGTTCCTCTGAATAAACCTACATCTGTCAAGTTTTCCTGTACCTCCCTGTGACAATTCAGAGAATTTTTTTTACCAGCTATTTGTACAATGCAAGTTTTCTAGTAGTTTAATTTCTAGAAAACCACATTTTTAAAATAGGATTTAATCATTTCATGTCTTTGTTTTCTCTCTTTTTTAATTTGTATTAAATAGTTGTCCTCGATACAGGGATAGCTAGCTATGTTAAAGATCTTCCAAAAACAAGTCATTTTGCAATATGTGTCCATTAACAGTGTCCTAACCTTATTCCTGTTTTCGACAGTCAACCAGACACCCCTTGAGCCACTCCTGACAAATGTGAATAACAAATGTCTGTTAGAAACCCCACATTTTTTACAATAGGACCTGTAAGTCAGCTGCATTACACAGCAAAATGCCCCAAAAATTCAAAACATTGACCCTTGAGTCCACTTTTGACAAGTGTGAAGAACAAATGTCTATTAGAAACTAAATTTTTTTAGAACAGGACCTGTATATTGCTGCATTTCAAAGCAGCAATGACCCCCAAAAAATTATTAAAAATGACTTCTCAGCCACTGTTAAAAATTGTGAGGGATAAATGCCACTTAGAAGAAGCCCCATTTCTGTTCCTAAGGTCGAGGTTTATTGCTGTATCTCTCAGCAAACAATGACCCCAAAAAATTTATAATAAGACTTCTCAAGCCACTGTTAAAAATTGTGAGTGAGAAATGCCACTAGAAGCCCTAATATTAAAAATAATAGGAGGGGTTTGGGAGGGATTTTCCTCTGTTCCAAAGACCATCGATTACTGCCTGTATCATTCTCCTGCAACATGCCCCCAAAAAATTATAAATATGACTTCTCATCCACTGTTTTAAAAAATTTGAGGAGAATGCCACTTAGAAGCCCCATTTCTGTTCCAAATAGGACCACGATTACTTGCTGTATTCCACAGCAAACATGAACTCCAAAAAATTATAAATATGACTTTTCTCAGCCAGTGTTAAAAATTGTGAGGCAACATGACTCTCTAAAAACCATTGACCCCCAAATGCGCGAAAAAAATTCTAAAGATGAAGTGATTAAATGGAATATAGTTTTGTCATGAAACCTTGGTGTCTTTACAGTCCTCCCTCACAGCAAAACCAGCAAAATGAACTGTTGGGAACTGAGAATAAAAATTGCTAGTAAGAAATGATCCATTTTAAAAAACTTTTTCAAGAGGACCATTTTCTGTTTGAAGAGGAATGTGTGGTAGACCGGCAACATAATTGGTGACCTCGGCATTGGGGCCTACGACATCAACAGAGATCCATAGCCTGATTCATCTTGATGAAAGTCAAACATCCACAATATCCTTGTGGAAAGTCGGATGCGTTTTGTCTGTAATACTCCTCAGCTGTGCTGAAGGTCCGCTCATGATATGAACGATTGCTGCTGGCAAGACAACACCGTCTATGGCATGGCGATGAGCTCGGCCATTCGTCCATTTTGGATCCCCCAAACTATTGGGTCCGGAACCAAAAAAAACATGGGTGTTGAACGCAAAGTCGTGCAAAATGTCTTAAGCTGGTCTCGGGGGTTGGATGTGTCCCCTGCAGCATGCATTTGGGGTGGTAAATAAAGTTTTGCCAAAGGTCACCCATTGGTTTCTGCACCTTCCCTGCGGGCCTCCCCTTTGCCGCTACGCACTTGCCTCTACTGCTTCAGGGCCGCAATGTTGTTCCACCGGACATTTGAAGAACATAAATTTAACCCCGAAACAGATTATCCCAGTTGATTAATCCAAGGTCCATTTCCTAAAATTTTAAAATCTCTTTTTGGGGTGGGGGGGAAAAAGGAAAGTGCTGATTTTTGTTTTTGTACCGGGGACCCAGGAGGGCCACCTTGCATTTATTTTTAATATAAAATTTTGTTCTTAAGCTGTTTTCTTTTTGATGGCCTTAATGCAGGACAGTGGAAAGGAAATGGAGCTCCAAGCATCTGTGAGAGATTGGGCCTTACAAACTGATCCCCCTTAATCCCCCTCCCCTCAAATTCGCACCAACCCTTTCCAAGCAGGGACGTCGGAACGTCGGGTCTAGGAATACCTCCTCCCCTCCGCTTCCTCCGGCACGCTTTTACCACAGCCCTGACTTTCCCCAAAGAGCAAACCCGAAGCTGAGGCAAACCGCCTTTCAAAGCCCTGGACCCCAAACCAATGCCTAATGAAGACCGTAAAATTGAGAAACTGTCGGGGCCCTGTGGATTTCGAGAGAGAAAGGCTCCGTTCCGGTCTGTGTCCGTCTCCCCCCCTCCGTCCTGGCGGGACCCGATGTTTCAGAGTTCCACGATCGTTCCAGAACAAGATCCCACAATGCTCATGCTGACAAGGGGGATGCCCACTGACCCTTTTGGGGGCTTTTTTTTAAAAAGCAAGGGTGGTGCAGAGCTCTTTTACCTGCCTCCCCCGTAACTCAAAAACCCCCCGGTCCGCAGCTGGGTTTCACCATGTGTCACTTTGTACAGCCTAAGGCATTGCACTGCTCCCACAATCGCTGGAGAATGTGGGGGGTGGAATTCCCGCGTGTTTTCCACTCAACAAAGGGGGACGGTTGACGGGGAGGGCCCAGCTGACGCCAACGCAGCCCCGGCGGGACGAAGCGGGGCAACGCGGAAGTGCGAACTCAACCTCGAGCCCTTTAGCAGGCAGCCAACCCGGTAGCGCTTTTCTGGCAAGAGGTTCTGATATTGCCAGGCAAGGGAGGGGCCCCACCTACCGACAAAAGGGGGCCCCCAGCAGATTTCCCCCCGAAAACGCATACCACCTTCCTCACAAGGTTTTTGGGCACCCAGCCAGGCTCCGGGGTTTCCTCGTTGCGGAGAGCCTCCACAGCTCCTACCGTTGGGGAAACGGCCCCAAAGAAAATTTTAATTTTCAAACACCCCTTTTGGTTTCTCTGGGCAGGGGAAGCCACCAAGGACCTTGGGGGAAAAGCCCTGCGCCATCCCTGCGGTTTTGAAGAGCGGCGCCGAACATGAGAGCCACCCACCCGGGGGAGACATCCACCCGCCACCCATAGCTGTCACAAATATAGCGGCCTTGGGCCTGCTTACTATCCATGTGTCGGGGGGTAGAGGGAAACTTTTCCGGACACAGATCAGACAACCCTTAAAATTTTTAGATGGCACTTAGCTGGCCGGGGCAGGGACGTTTTTCCCTGGCAAAGAATGCCTGCTCAAAAATCGGGTTTTTTTGGGGGCAGGAAAAGGGCCATGATTTTGGCAGAACCCATTTTCCCCCAAAACGGAAAGGAAAACATTTCCAGACCAAAACCTGGCAATCCCGACTTAGGTTTTTGGTTTTGGGGGATGGTTTGGGGTTTAAAGTTTTCCCTTCTGCCCCCAAACCGGAAACAAAGGGGCGGGCTGAAGACGGGCCGCTGTACGGCGTGCAGGGTCGTCAAATTGGCGGAGGAAAGGGGGGTGGGTGGGTTCCCCCTGGGGGTGCTGGTGGACCGGGGGGCGACGGTGGAGACTGAAAACGGAAAGGGTGATCCCTGATCATGGGCTCTGGGGAGACATTTGGCAGCCCCGAGGGAAATTTTTGGTTGTGGCGGGAGGAAGGGGAGGTTTGGGGACAGAGGGTGGGGGACAGTAATTTTGGGAAACCGGCAAAACGGTTCCCGGCCCCCTTTTTGGCCAAAGGTTTTTCCCTCCATTTCAAACTCAAACATTTGCTGCTTTTGACTAAACCAAATTGGTGGTGGGTTTAAAAACCCCCAAATTCTTCCTCTACTTATGCCCTTTTTCGGCAAAGGCGGCATATGACATCGCTGGGTGAAAACAGAGGCTCGCTCAAAAAAGGCCCAGGCTTTTTAGAGGTCCTTGGGCCTTTTTTAACGGGGGGATAAGCGAGGGGCGGGGTTTTCCGCGACCTTGGGGGGGCGGAATAATACACGGGCTTCTGCAACCACCCCCCCCCTCCTCCCTTTTTAACCGGGGAAACCCCTACAGACACTACCCAAAAATTTTCGTCCCGTCCGTGAGGGGCGCTCCCAAGCAAAACGCTGAAAAGACCACGTCGGGTCCGCAATTTTTGTCATCAACATCATTTAAAACAGGGGACTTCCCTTTTTCCGACATTCTGCATCCAGGAGCCCGCACCTTTCAAGCAAGAGGGACTGCCAAAAGGGAAAGCCGAAACCCCCCCGGGGTTTTTTGGGGAAAGACCGGGGTTTTCCCTTCTCCCCTCTGAAAGGGATTCAGAAAATGGGGGTCAAACAGGAAAATCCCCTCTTTTGGGGCCCCTTTACTTTTAACCCCTGCCTTCTGACCCCAACCGCCCTTTTTTTTTTTCATCAAAGAGGTCTTCAGAAAAAGGATTATCCCCAGTGGTGGGGGAAAAAACGAGTTGACATTTGGGGGTTCCCTTCCGCCCTCATGTTTTGGGCGGATGCTGAAGATGACATTTGTGGCCGGACTGGGGACGAGGGGGGTAAAGACCGCTGGATGCCCGGGTTTTCATTAACCACTAAAAAAAAGATTGGCGACGCTGTTTTTTTACTGGGTTCACAGGGGCCCCTTTCCCAGCGATGACAGGCCTGAAAGGGCCCGCAACCGACCAAAACCCGGGTGGCTTGCTTTTTGTTGGCCCAGCACTGGAAAAAGGGGCACCTTCCCTTGGGAACCCCTTCCTTCCCCATGCCTAACCCCCCCCCTTTTTCTCCCTTTCCACCTGATTTCGCTCCCTTTTTAGAAAGATAAAATTTTGAGAAGGGGATTGGGAAAAGTTCTGGGAAAGTCTCTTAATTTAAAGATGGCAAATCCCCAGCTATTCTCCCAAACCCTCTAATCAAAACCCAAAAATTTCTAGATTCAAATTTAACTGCAAGGTGGCCCCTAAACAACCCTAAACTTTGGGCTCGGCAAAAGGCAAAAAAAAAAAAGTATCCCGAAATGTTATAGGGGTAATAAAAAAGGGATTTTTGGGCACCTAAAATTCACCTGTGGTGACAAAAACAATTGGGTGGAATTTAAAATTTTAAATGCAAGGTGGCTCTATCAACAAAAACTGGACCCGGGGGAAAAGTGGGAAAAAACACGTATCCCGAAATTAACGGATAAAAGAAGGTTTTTTTTGGCACCTATCAATTTTTACCGGGTGACTAACAATTTGGGTGGGGGTCAAAAATTTTTTGCAAGGGGCTCTATCAACAAATCTGGAAATGGGCCAAAAAATTTCAAAAAACACGTATCCCGAAATTTTAAAACAGGGAAAAAAAAAGGTTTTTTTGGCACCAAAAAAAATTTACCGTGGTGACTACACAATTGCTGGATTCAAATTTTAACTGCAAGGTACTCTATCAACCCAAAGCTGGGCTGGGCAAAAGTCAAAAACAATTTTCTGAAAATGTTTTACAGATGATAAAAGGATTTTGGGACCCCAAACAAAAATTTACCTGGGTTTCACAAAAAATTTTTCTGGGTTTTAAATTTCAAATGCAAAAGGGGGCCCTTTAAAAAAATCTGGACTGGGGCAAAAGTGCAAAAAAACACGTATCTGAAATGTATAAAAAAGGATAATAAAAGGGGTTTTTTGGCACCTATCAATTTACCGTGGGGACAAAAACAATTGCTGGATTCAAATTTAACTGCAAGGGGCCTATCAACAAAACTGGGCTGGGCAAAAGTTTTAAAAAACACGTATCGGAAATGTAAAAAAGATAATAAAAAGGGGATTTTTGGCACCTATCAATTCCCCCGTTGACTATTACAATTGCTGTATTGAAATTTAAAATGCAAGGGGGCTATAAACAACAAAAACTGGGCTGGCAAAATGCAAAAAAAACACGGGGGATCTTTAAATTTTATACAGATAAAAAAGGATTTTTTTTGGGACCTATCAATTCACCTGTGGTGACTAAAAAAATTCTTGGGTTTAAAATGGGAAAATGCAAAGGGGCCTAAACAACAAAGGGTGGAAAGGGGCCAAAAATGAAAAAAAAACGTATCCGAAAAAATTTTAAAACCGGGGTAATAAAAGGGATTTTTGGCAAACCCATCAATTCACCCCCGTTTGGGGGGACTACACAATTTCTGGAAATTTAAATTTTTAACTTTCAAGGTGGCTCTATCCCAAAAAATCTGGACTGGGGAAAAGTGCAAAAAACAAAGTATCTGAAATGTTAATCGGGTAATAAAAGGTATTTTTGGCACCTTTTCAAATTCACCTTTGGTTTACTACCCCAAAAGCTGGAAATTAAATTTAAAATGCAAGGGTGGCTCAAACAACAAAAAACTGGGTTTGGGGAAAAGTGAAAAAACAAAAGTATCTGAAATGTAAAACGGATAATAAAAGGTATTTTGGGACCTATCAAAACACCGTGGTGGGCTACACAATTGCTGGGTTTAAATTTAAACTGCAAGGTGGCTCTAATCAAAAAAAATCTGGGCTGGGGAAAAGTGCAAAAAAAAACGAAACCCAAAATTTCGGAAAAAAGGAATTTTGGAAATTAAAACGGGTAAAAAGGAATTTTTTCCCCCCTATCAAATTTACCTGTGGGGGAAATTTCACATTGCCTTTATTCAAAATTAAATGCAAGGTGGCTCAAACAATAAAACGGGGCCGGGAAAAAAATTTTAAAAAAACACGTAACGAAATGATAAAAAATAAAAAAGGTATTTTTTGGGACCTAAACAATTCACCTTGGTGGGCCCACACAATTGCGGGGGTTTAAATTTAAAAATGCAAGGGGGCTCTATCAAAAAAAACGGACTGGGGAAAAAATGCAAAAAACCCCACCTGGGAAAAAAAATACGGATAATAAAAAGTTTTTTGGCACCCCACAATTCACCCTTTTGGGGACTATAAAAAAATTTCCCCCTATTTAAATTTAATCTGCAAGGTGGCTATAAACAACCCAAAACTTTACTGGGGAAAAGTGCAAAAAAAAAGTATCTAAAGTTTTACGGATAATTTAAAAGGGATTTTTGGCACCCCATCCATTCACCGGGGGGACTACAAAAAATTGGGTGGAAATTTAAATATAACGGGAAGGGGGCCTATTCCAAAAAAAGTTGGGAAATGGGGGGAAAAGTGAAAAAAAACATATCTAAATGTAAACGGATAAAAAAGGTATTTTTGGCCCCCTATCAACCTGTGGTGACTACAAAATTGCTGGAACAAATTTAACTGCCAAGGGGGGCTCCAAACAACAAAGCTGGGGCTGGCAAAAATTTAAAAAGAAACCCCCCTATCTTTAAAATGGGATACTGATAATAAAAGTGGAGTTTTTGCAAACCCAACAAATAGACCTGGGAGTTTCAAAAAAGAATTTTTATCCTAATATAAGTTTAGGCTGGGCCCCTTTATTTCCCCCTAAAAATTTCAACAGAAAAAATGTTTTAAAAATAAAGCTAAAAGCACATGCAAAAGTCTCAATACCCAAAATGCCCGAATTTTTTTAAAGAGCCGTCTTGTTCGCCCTGGGTTTTCCCCCTCCCCCTCTCCCCCTCCCCTCCCCTGACTTTACAGCGGAAAATGCTCCTTTAAAATTCTCTGGCCCGACTACCTAAAATCTGCAAACGTGATCTTTAAATAAGTTTTAAAAGGGTCACAGCTAAAAGTAGAGCTGTTCTGGCAAATTTTGAAAAAATTTTTTTCGCTGAGCGGTTTTTTTCACAGAAGGGAGGGGCGCACGTCCCACTGCTTTTGAGATACTGACACATACTGATCATGAAAATGGAAGGGCTGTTCAATGTAAAACAGGTCAAATTTATTTTTTCCCGCCAATCGCAACCAAAAAACAAAAAATCCCAGTCCAAGACGTCGCACACACATCTCACCCTGCTCTTAAATTCCCTTTAAACCGATTTGCTGGCCGCCAAAAGAAAGGAACGGGCCAAAAAGGCGTGATGTTAATAGAAATTTTGACAGATTTATTTAAAAATAATCGCCATGATCTAAAAAAAAATCCGATCAACAAAAATACCCGGTCCGATTTCCCAAATTTGTCGATTTAATAATCGCTCAACACTATTTGGGGACATAAAGTAAAATTTGATCAAAAATTTTACTCATAGCACAAAAACTGCGAATACCAATTTTTTTAAAAAAATGGTTCCAAAAAACACTAAGGGTAAACCCCCCCCCAGGAAAGGCCCCAAAATGTCGGGAAAAAGGGTCCCCTTGTTTGAACCTCTAGCTGTATATATAGAAAACACTTGGGAAAATTAGTTAAACGGGAAACCAAAATTGCTTGAAAGACACAGGGCAATTTCCCTTTAAAATTTTATACAACAAGTGGGATAGTAAAAACAAGGTTTTCTAAAATGGGCCCAAAATTTGATATTCAAAAAGCTAATTTTAAATAAATCCATTTGAAGAAGGATGCCGGTAGTAAGAAAAAGCATTTAGTACGAAAAACCTCATTGCTAATAGCTTCAATTTTTTTGAAGCAAATTGCTAACAGTGGTTTTAAAAAAAAAAAAAAAATTCCTTTTGGGAATCCCCTGTACCACAATATCCCCGGGGTGGGCGATGGGTTTCCCCCATACTCCGCGTTTTGCTA
>JAODAL010051392.1:0-26705 GCA_025379985.1 Phyllomedusa bahiana
GGGGCGCGGTGGGGGGGGTTGGGGTTTTCCCGGGGCGGGACCGGCGCCTCAAAAAACCCCGAGGCTTTGTACAATCGCGAGTCGGCAAAGTGGGGTGAAATTGAAAAGCACCCCGGCGGGCCTCCGACAGGCAACCTGGTTTTTCGGGTTTCTAAAACGACCCGGGGGAAAGGCGAATTAAAAAGGCAAAAAACGGAACAAAAAGGGGAAAACTTTAATAAAAACGCAAGAAAAATTTTGGGGCTCTCAGCTCCGGGGCGGCAAAAGGGGTAGGGTTTCCAAAAAAAAATCGCCGTAAAAAAAGGTGTAAAACATTCCAGAAAAAGGCCCCAAACCTAAAAATTTAAAGAAAAAAATAAAAAAAAAAAACACTTTCCAAAAACCCAAAAGGCGCAAAAATCGGGAATTTTGGGAATTCTTGGAGATTGCCGGAAATACATTAATTAAAAATTTCGTAACGTTTTTTTCTTTGGGTTTCGGGCAAAAAACCAGCCAATCAAATAGGCGACAGGGGAACCATTAAAACCTTTTGGGGAAAAAGGGTGTTTTGTGGTTATTTTCTCTTATACATAACTGCGTAGGGGGAAACCATTTTTCCCTGTGTTTTTTTGGGGGTTTTTTTTTTTGTGGGTTTTTTTGGGGGGTTTTTCCCTTTTTTATTGTTTATTGTTTTTTTTTAGTGAAGAGGGAACTTCTTTTGCTTCATTTCTTATTATTATATACCAAAGTATTTTCATTAGTCTTTTTTTGAAATTTTAAATTTGCTTATACTTTTTTTATTTTGTATTAATAAATTCCTTTAAAATTAATTTTTTTGGGTTTTTAATCAAGGGGAAGGGTCTTTCTTTTTGGAAAATTATTGTATGTTTTTTGTTATTGAAAAATTTTAAATAAAAATTATTTTAAAAAAAAAAAAAAAAACCTATGGGAAAAAATATTGCCCAAAATCAAAAATCAAAGGCGGGAAAAGTCCCAAAATAGGGGAAAAAAAAGCAGAAAAGGGGAGCATTTTTTTGAACTAGCGGGGTTTGGGAAAAACACACCCAAAATCAGAAGGGGCGAACTACTTGCCCCCTTGTAGTCTAGGGAGAGAAAATGATTAAAAAAATCTTTTTTTAATTAAGTTAAAATTTTCTAAAAAAAAGGGCTGAAACCTTCTAAAAACAAAATCAATCAAACCCACTAACAACACTTTGGGTCGAAAAACCCAAAAGCGAAAAATGGGGAATACAAAAAAAGAAAATTTCCCGGGAAAATTTCATTTAAATTCAAATTCTGTACCTCTTCTAAAATTCAAAATTTACTGAAATTTCCCCGGAATTTCTCTATACCCCCAATTCCTGATGTACGCCGGTCTCGGCGAAAAAACTTTTGTTCGGGTTTTAAATTTTGGGATTTATGTTTATAAAAGGGTTTCCCAGCTCTTTTACAGAGGGAAATTTTTACCCCTTAAAAAAATAAATTTTTTTTGATCAAAACCCAGGGCCGCACGGCGTGAGCGCCGAAATTTCAATTGCCCCGATCTCTCCATAGACAAACAAGGGCCAAGAAACTCGCCCTCTGTTTGGCCCGGGGAAAAGGCCAACCCCCCGCTATTTTCAACCAATCAGCTCTTTTCCCGCATTTTTACTTTTATTTTGAACTTCCCCCTTTGAATTTGATTGGCCCCAAAACTTCTCCTTTTTTTAAATTTGGTTTTCCCTGTCGCTCCTTTCTGATTGGTTTGGTTTTGGCCGCCCAAATTTTAGAAAAAGTTTACAAATTAAAAATTTTCCCTGAAATTCCCCCCGGGGCAATTTCCAATACCCAAAATTTCCTCAAAGTACCCCGGGTTCAAAGTTTTTTGGGGAAATTTTGATTTTTAAATTTTTATTTTTTTTAAGTGGGTTTTTCCAGACTTTTTTCAGAGAAGTTTTTAGGGCCTTTAAAAAAGGCGATTTTTTTTTTTTTCCTAGTCCGAAACCAAACATCGTTAAGGGATTTTTGTTTTCCCCCTGTTTTCCCCTCCAGCCTTGCCCCCTTGAATCGGTAACCCATGGTTCCCCCCCCCCCCCCGGGGGGGGGCGGGCGCCCCCCCCGGGGGGAGGGGGCGGGGGGGGGGTTCCCCCCTCCCCCCCCCCCCCCGGCCCCCCCCCCGGGGGGGGGGAAAAAAACACCCCAAAACCCCCCCACCCCCCCCCCCCGAAAAAAAAAAAAAGGGGGGGCCCCCAACCCCCCCCCCCCAAACCCTCCCCCCCGCCCAAAAAACCCCCAAAAAAAAAAAAAACCCCGAACTTGGCGAGGCGGGGGAAAATTTTTTCCCCCAAAAAATGTTTTTAAGTGAAAAACCCCTAAACCCGGCGAATCAAAAAGGGCGCAGCCTGCACTGCGCCCAATTCCCCCCGCACGGGCGCCCCACACACTGGCAAAAAGGCCGGGCGGACTTTTTCCTAAAAAGGAATGAGCGACCCCGTCACCCTAAAAAAATTTCAGGGGGGCGAAAATTTTTCGCCAAAAACCCTGGCGAAAAAGGGTCAACCCCGGGAACGTGGCGACTTCATACATTCCCCCCATTGTTATATAAAACAAAACCCAAAGCAGCCCAAACCTAAACTTAGAAGTGTTTTCCCAACTTTTAGAAACTCCCCTCGGGGCTGTTAAATGAAAGGGACGGGTGTTGACCAAACTGCTTTGGGTACGGATCGATCGATAGACAAATGGGTGCCGGCTATCGAAAAGGGTTTTTTTTCGATAGTGAGCTTTCGATTATAGCGATGACCTTTAAAAGGTTAGGGAGAGCAAACACCTTCTTTATTAACCCAAACAAGGCGGGAGAAGCAAAAATTTTAAAAAATCCACAACAGCCCCAAATTTGGAAATACGTGAACATCTTGGGGCCCAACCACCTTAGGTTAAAAAAAGTCACAAAAAAAAAAGTCACAAACCTTTCCACCTTTCCCGGCCCTTGAAAAAACCCCCAAGCCTGCCCCTTTAAAACCCTTTCATCATCAACCACCCAAAAATTTGGGAAAAGGCCAAAAGGGCCCAGTATGATTTGAAACCATCACCCTTTACTTAACTGGACATTGAAAATATCCCCTGCCCTGGGTCACGGGGCATACCCCCAAAACCCTGCATAAACCCCCCCACTTTTTAAAAAGTGCCGGAAAAAAAGGAGCCCTTTTTAAAAATTTAAAAACCAAACCAAATTTTTATTTTTTCAACTGGAAAATTAAACTATACCTTTTCCTGGGCCACAAGCATGACCCCAAAACCTGCTTTGACCCCCCCCTTTTAAAAAAAAAAGTCCCGGGAAAAAAGGATTTCTTTAAAACCACCATTTTATTTTTCATTTGGAAAAATTGACTAAACTGCCCTTTAGGCACAGCATAACCCGGGGCCGGGGTACAGTGGGTGCGGTGAAAGCCCGGGCGGGCCCGTCCTCACAATTAAAAACAAAAGGAAAAAAATCCCTGATGATGCAGAAAACAAAACCTGTGGGGGCGGGAAGCAGAGTGGGGAAGCGGAATTTTGAAAACCCCAGCCTTCCCAGTAAAACAGTCAAAAACCTGGTCCCCTTTGGGTCCCCCATCTGAAGTGGGGACCAATTGAGCTTCACTTGGAAATACTGGGGGTTTAAAACCGCTCCTGTTAAAAACCCCAGGTCCCCCTTTACCCTTGGGGCATTTTTTTTTCTCATTTTACCCCAACTGCTGGAGAAAGGGTCTCTTACTTTTGTTCTCGCCCCGTCCTCCATTTCCATGTCCCTTGAAAAAAACCTACTTTTGGGTTAAAAGTTTCCTGTACCCCCCCTTTGTACAATTCAAGGGGAAATTTTTTTTTAAAAGCAAATTTTGTACATGCAAGTTTTTTAGAATTTTAAATTCTAAAAACACATTTTTAAAATGGGAAAGGAATCCCCACCAGTTTTTTTTTTCCTTTTTTTTTCATTGTTTAAAATTTGGTTTGTCTCAAACAGGTTTGATACTATGTTTAAAGATCTTCCCAAAAAACAAGTCTTTTTTACAAAAATTTCCATTAACAGTGTCCTACCTATTCCTGTTTTTTTCCGACAGCACCATCCCCCTTTGAGCCACCTTGAAAAATTGTAAAGGGAACAAATTCTGTTAAGAAAAAAACTTTTTTTTAGAATGGGACCTGTATTATAGCTGCATGTCACAGAAAAATTTTGCCCCAAAAATTTCAAACAAAAACCCTTGGGGCCATTTTGGAAAAATTTTTAAGAACAAATTTTTTTTTAGAACAACATTTTTTAGAATAAAAACCTTTTAAAATTAACTGAAATGTCACAAAAAATTGCCCCAAAAATTTCAAAGAAAAGAAACCCTTGAGCCACTTTGGACAATTTGGAAAAAACAAATGCCTTTTAAAACAACTTTTTTTAGAATGGGGACCTCAGAATAGTTTCCTTTGCCCACAGCAAAATGCCACCAAAAAATTAAAACCCATGCCCCCTTAAAGCCTTTTTGGAAAAAATTTGAAGAACAAATGTCTGTTAAAACAAAAATTTTTTAAAGAATAGGACCGGGTAGAAATAGCTGCAGTCAAAAGCAAAAGGGCCCCCCAAAAAAATTTTAAAAAGAAATAAACCCTTGGGGCCAAACTTTGGAAAATTTTGTAAGAACAAATGCTGTTAGAAACAACTTTTTTTTAAAATTTGGGACCTGAAAGTAAAAGCTGCATTCACAGAAAAAAGCCCCCCAAAAATTCAAACATGCCCCTTGGGGCCATTTTGGGGAAAAAATTTTGTGAAGAAAAAATTTGTCTTTTAAAGAAAAAAACCTTTTTTTTAAAAATAGGACCTTCTATTATAGCGCATGTAAACCAGGCAAAAGGGCCCCCAAAAATTTCAAAGCATAAACCCATGAGCCACTTTTGACAATTGAGAAAACAAATGTCTTTTAAAAAAACAAAAATTTTTTTTTCGAATAGGACCTGTATTTTTGCGGGCATTTCAAAGCAAAATCCCCCCAAAAATTCAAAGCATGCCCTTTTGGGGACCCATTTTGGGTAAAATTTGAAAGAACAAAGTCCGTTAAAACAACATTTTTTTTTTTAAAAGGACCTTTTTAAAATTGCGGGAAATTTCAAAGCACCCATGCCCCAAAAAAATTTAAAAAAATAAATTTTCCCTCAGCCACTTTTAAAAAATTTGTGAGGGAAAAAAGCCACTTAAAAGCCACTTTTTTCTGTTCCAAAGGCCCATTGATTATTCTGTATCCCCACGGGCTACATCCCCCAAAAAAAAATTATAAAATGGACTTCCCCAAAGCCACAAATTAAAAAGGGGTGGGGGAAAAATTTCCATTTAAAATAACCCACTTTTCTGTTAAAAAGGGGACCATAATTTTTTTAGTTTGGACCCCTCACAGCAACATACCTAAAAACTATTGAAAAATTGCGAAAAATTTTTAAGATAAAGTGAAAAAAAATGGAATAGGGGTTTGTCATAAAAACCTTGCTGTTTTTTACAGCCCTCCTCCCCAGAAAAAACCCAACAAAATAAACTTTTGGGGAAAAAAGAAAATAAAAATTCCCAGTAAGAAATGTTTAAATTTTAAAAAAAAGTTTTCAAGAGGACCTTTTCTGTTTAAAAAGGGAAGGGAAAGTAGACCGGCAACTTTTCGGTAACTGGGAAATTTGG
Source organism: Phyllomedusa bahiana (assembly GCA_025379985.1). NCBI lineage: Eukaryota > Metazoa > Chordata > Amphibia > Anura > Hylidae > Phyllomedusa > Phyllomedusa bahiana. The sequence goes on from JAODAL010051392.1 coordinate 5,645, forward strand.
GGGCCAAACAACATCATCAGAGATTTTTTGCCGGGATTCATCTTGATAAAAGGGTAAAACCCGTTCCCCTTTAAAATCGGGAAAAAGGGGGCCGGTTTCTTTTCTGTAATACCCCTCCAGCTGTCTAAAAGGTTTCCGCCAGATATGACCCTGGCTGTTTGGTCCCGGACAACCCCCCAAGGCTAACGACCAGTTTGGGGCCTTTTTGGGGCCCATTTTGGAAAACCCGGGAAAAGTCTTTTGGGGCCCGGGAACACAGCAAAAAAAACCGGTTTTTGGGGAACGCAGAAATTCGGCACCAGGGATTTTTTAAAGCTGCCCTGTTTTTTGGAGTTTTCCCTGCATTGCTTTCTTGGGTAAAGAGGGAAAACAAAGATTGGGCCAAAAGGGTCCCCCATTAGGTTTCCCTGCCACCTTTGCCTGCTGTTTCCGGGAAAAACGCCTATTTGGCACTCAACTGCTGACACGGTCGCTGATTTTTGTTCCCCCCGTGACATTTTGGGAACGTGAAGCAGATGCAAAAAATTTTGTCTCCAGTTGATCAACCCAGAAAGGGGCCCTCCATTTCCTGCTTTTACTCCTCTTTTTGGGTTTGGGGTTTAAAGGGGAAAGTCCCGAGTTTTGTTTTGTACCGGGGATCCAGAGGGGGGGCCAAACCCAGTAACTTTTGGTTCATTTGATGGTTTTTAATGCGGGGGACATTTTTGGGAAGGAAATGGAGAAATTCCAACAACCATTTTAAAATTTTGACCCTTTTGTTTTCCCCAAAGCCCCCTTGGGTCGTGGGCACTACAAACGGATATCCTAAATTTTTCCTCCTACGCCTAAAAATTTCCCGCGCCAACCCTTTCCAAGCCGGGACTTTGGGGGGTAACATGGGTTTGTCTAGGAATTCCCCCCCCTTTCCTCCCCTCCTCCTTTTCCCCCTCCCTCCGCGGGCCTCCGCACAGCTTCAACACAGCCCTGACTTCCCCTAAAATGATCACCCGGGAAGAGCTAACGCCCACCTTGGGGCACTATTTTCGGGACCCCAACCACGGGCCAAATTGAAGACCTTTTGAAATTGTAAAAACTTTTGGGGCCCTTGTGGATTTGAGGGAAAGAAAAAGGGGTTCCTGTCCGCATCTGGGGTCCCGTTTTCCTCCTCCGTCGCTGGGGGGGACCGTTGTTTCAGAGTTCCAACGATCGTTTCCAAAAAACTAAATCACCACAATGCCATGTTTGGACAAGGGCATTTCCGCACTAAACCATTTTGGGGGCTTTTCCCAAAAATTTGGAAAGGGATGGTGAAAGAGTTTCTTTCACCTGCCTCCACCCCTCGGGGGGTTCAAAAAACCCCCCGAGGTCCGTAACCCTGTTTGTCGGGCCCAGGTGGCCCACTTCGTACTGCGTAATGGCATTCCCGCTGCCGGGCCACAATCCTGGAGCAAGTGGGGGGTTTGGAAAATTCCAGCTGTTCCCCACGAAACAAGGGAAAACGGTTTAAACGGGGAGCCCCCGGACTGACGCAGAAACCCCCACCCCAAGGGGGGGACTAAGGGGGGTGGCGAAAGGGGGGAAAAGTCAACTGAGACCTCGACCTTTCCCTTCAGCAGGCAGCCCAAAACCCGGGGTGGCCCTCTTTGGAAATTTTTGACGAAAAAGGGTTCATGAAAAGTGCCAGGAAAAGGGAAAGTGCTCCACCTACCGACTTAAGGGCGGCCCAGCAGATTTCGCCCCAATTATCGCACACCACCTTGCCTGGCAAAAAGGGTTTCTTTTTCCACCCACCAGGGGCTGGGTTTCCTCGTTCTTAAAGCCGCCCCACACTCCTAAACCTGGGTTTTGGACGGTCCCCAAAGGGCAGATTAATTTCAAACGGGCGTGTTTTTCTGGGGACTGAAAGCCACCAGAGGACCTTGGAGGAAAGAGCCCTGCACCATCCCTGTTTTTTTTGAAAGCCTGCGCCGAGCCGAGAGCCACCGTCAAACCCCCGAAGGACCCCCCACCCCGCGCCCCAATGAGATGCCCCAGAGATTAGCGGGGCCTTTGGGCCGGGGCTTACTAAATCCATGGTTTTTGGTGGGGAGGGACTTTTTCCCGGGCACAGATGCAGGGCAACCGCGCTTTTAAATTTTAGATGAACGGGGCTTTGGGCCGGGGGAAAAAGGGTTTTCGGGAAGAAATTCCTGCCGGGATCTGGGATTGGGGGCAGGCAGGGCCATGAAATTGGGGGGAACCCATTGTGTCCACCCGGGCGGGAAGGCAACATTTTTTCCCAAAACCAAAAAAACCCCGGCAATGCCGACATTTTAAGGGGTTTTTGGGTTTGGGGTTTGGTTTTTGGGTTTTAAAATGTTTCTTTTGCCCCCCAAACCTGGAAGGGCCCGAAAGGGGTGGCTGCTAGACGGCCGCTTAAAGGCGTGCAGTCCCTCAAACTGGGGGAAAAAGGAGAAGGGGGAGGATGGGTCTCTGGTTGGGGGCTGGTGGTACTCGGGGGGACGGTGGGGCTGAACGGGGGCGATTTCCCGATCAAGACCTGAAAGAAAATGGGGAGCTGAGGAACGCTTTTGGGGGGTGGAGGGGGGAGGAGGCGGAGAAAAAGGGGGGTGTAACGTTTGGGTTTGGGGGCCCCGGGGTCGGGCCTTTGGCCCTTTTTTTGGGCCCAAGTTTTCCCTCCATTTCAACTCATGCATTACTGATGTGACAAAACCTGTTGGTGGGGGGGTTAAACCCCCTTTTAAAGGTTTTTGCCTTACTTATGCGTTTACGACAAAGGGGGGCATATGAAATCGCTGGGTGAATCAGAGGCTTGCCAAAAAAAGGGCCCCGGGTTAGAGGTCCTGGACCTTTTTGGAAAGGGGAAAAGCAGGAGCGGGGTTTTTTTGCGACCGGGCTGGCGGAATCATATCAGCGGACTTTTTGCGACCGCCCTCTTTCCCTTTTTTTTGGGGGGACCCCCTTTTTGACACTACCCCCTCGTCTTCCCCTCCCTTTCCCCGAAAGGAAAACCCCAAGCAAAAATTCCCGCGGGGAAAAAACCCCGGATGGATCCGCAATGTCGTCATCACATCAAAACCCGGTGGGCTTTGGGGCGCCTGGGGCCTTTTCCGCATCCAAAGCTGCGGGCTACAAGCAAAGGGGCACTGCAAGGCGTTGCCGACCCCCGCCGGGATTTTTGCCGATTGCCCCGGGTTTTCCCAAACCTTTCCCCTGATGGCAAACAGTAACCCGGGCGTCAGAGCAACCCAAATCATCCCCTTGATCTTTTTAAAAGCCTTCCCGACCCCCAACCCCCAATTTTTTTCATCAAAAAGGGGCTTCAGACAAATAGATTATCCACAGTTGGTGGGAAAACGATTGAACATTTTTTGGGTCTTCAAAGTTGGAAAGGAAGCTGATGATTCTGATGACACAAATTTTGGCCGTGGGAATGCGAAGGGGCGAGGGGGGAAGATGCTAGATGCAGGTTTCATTAAACCCCTGAAGGACAGATTGGCGACGATGTTCGTTACTAATTCACAGGGCCCTGACCCACGATTTACAGGCCCGACGGTCCTGCAACTGACATCCGCTGGCATGGGGGTTTTTTCGGGCCCGCACGGGAAGGGGGGCACCTTTCTCGTACCTCACCTCCATTGCTAAACCCCCCCCTTTGCTTTTGCCCTTTCCTCCTCATTTCGCTCCCTTTTTTCAAAAAAAAAAAATTTGAGAAGGTATGGGAAAAAGTTTTTTTGGGAAAATCTCCTTTTTTAAAAGACGGGAAATCACAGCAATTCTCCCAATCCTCTAATCAAAAAAAAAATTTCTGGATTCAAAAATTTCCCCGGGAAGGGGTCCCATCAACAAAAACTGGACTGGGGAAAAGTCCCCAAAAAAAACTTTTCTTTATGTTTTTGGGATAATAAAGATATTTTTTGGGACCTTTCAATTCACCTGTGGGGGAATATAGAATTTTTCTGTTTTAAGATTTTCTTTGATGCTGCGTCAATGAACAAATGGGTGGGGGTGGGAAAAGGCAAAAAAAATGTAACTGTTATGTTTTGATATAATAAACTGTTTTTTTTGCACCTTTCAATTCACCGTGGTGAATATAAATTGCTTTTTAAATTAAAGAAAATGCTTTCGTCAATGAAAAAATGCGGGTTTCGCAAAAAAATCAAAAAAAAAGTAACTTTATGTTTTGGGATAATAAACGTTTTTTTGCACCTTTCAATTCACCTGTTGGGGGAAATATAGAAAAAACTGTTTTTTTAAAATTTTCCCTAAAAATGATGCGTCAAAGAAAAATGCTGGGGGGGCAAAAGGTTTAAAAAAACCCCCAAAATGTTATTTTTTGGGATAAAAACGATATTTTTTTTGCAAACCCTTTTAAATTTACCTTGGGGAATTTTAAAAAATTCTGTTTTTAAAATTTACGTAGATGCGCGTCAATGAAAAATGCTGGGTGTGCAAAAAATCAAAAAACCCGTAACCGTTTATATTTGGGAAAAATAAACGAAAATTTTGCACCTTTCAATTTACCTGTGGGGAAAATTAAAATTTCTTTTTAAAAAATTTACGTAATACCGGGGCAAGAACCCAAAAGCCGGGGCCCCAAAAGGGCAAAAAACCAAATAACTTTTTGTTTTGGGAAAAATAAAAAAGTTTTTTTTTGCAAACCCTTTTAATTCACCCTTTTGGGGAAATAAATTGCTGGGGTTTTTTTTTTTTTAAAACGTAGATGCGGGGTCAATGAAAAAAGCTTGGGTGCAAAAGTCAAAAAAAACGTAAAGTTTTTGTTTTGGGAAAAAAAAACGATAAATTTTTGCAAACCCTTTTAAATTTACCTTGGTTTAATATTTGAATTGCGTTTTAAGATTTAAATAATGCTGGGGGTCAAGAAAAATGGCCGGGGGGTGGGAAAATCAAAAAACCTAACTGTTTTAAATTTTGATATAAAAAAAAAATATTTTTTGCACCTTTCAATTCACCTGTGGGGAAAATTGAAATTTCTTTTTTTAAAAAATTTTCGTAGATGTTTCATCAATGAAAAAAAGCTGGGGGTGCAAAAGTTTAAAAAAAACTAACGTTATGTTTTGAAAATAAAAAACGGGATTTTTTTGCACCGTTCAAAACCCTGGGGGTGAATATAGAAATTTTTCTGTTTTAAAAAATTTACGTAATTCTTCTCAAGAACAAAGCTGGGTGGGGCAAAAATCAAAAAACAAAGTAATTTTTGGGGATGTTTTTTGTACAAACACGTAAATTTTTTGGGAACCAAAAAACCTTTGCTGACTACAAGATTGCTGGATTGTAATTTAACTGCAAGGTGGATAAAATCAAAAGTCACCGGTGAAAAAGGGTTTAAAATTGAAAATGAACAAACCCCCCTGAAATGTATACGATTTAAAAGTGGAGTTTTTGGGAGCTAACAAAGAACCCAGTTACAAAAAATGATTTTGTATCCCAAAATAAGTTCAGGGTGCCCAATATCCAGGAAATTTTTTCAATAGCAAAAAATGTTAATAAAAGAGAAATTCCACTAAATGTCTAAAACTAAGTCTTGGTGAACTTTATTTCCCGTGTTCTTTTTTAGATTAAGCTTTTTCTGGTTTCCCCCTTGGGGCCCCCCCCCCCCACGCCCCCCACCGCCTATTTTTAAAAGCGGGGAAAATGCTGCTTTTTAAAAATTTTCCAAACTAACTACATAAATCTTCAAATCTCTAAACTAACTAAATTTGGAAGGGCAGTCCCAAAAAGTAGAGATTTCCTGTGCAGAAATAGAATAAATTTTGCTGAGGGGGCGTTTTGGGCCCCCAGGCAGAGCGCAGGGGCCTATCCCTATGAGACGCTGAGAGACAAATGAGCGAAAAAAAACGCTGTTCTATGAAAACCCGGGCCCTTTGAAATTTTTTCCCGCCAACTCCAAACCCTAAAACAACCCAAACAAGAAAGTCGCCACACATCTCAAACCCCGCTCAAATTTTGAAAACGATTTGCTTCCCCCCAAAAATTTCAGGAAAACCCGAAAAAGGGGGCGATCTTAATAGATGAAGCACAGATTTTAACCTTAAATTTTAACGCAAGATCTGGGGAAATTTTGAAACACCATAAAAAAATTGCCGATTTCAACTTTGTCGATAAAAATCGCTCAACACTAGTAAGGACCTGATTTATCTATATTAGTTGTCTGTGTAATTCTCTTTCTTTTTCATTTTGCTTTGTGTTGATGTCATTTTGGGACTTTGGATCCAATTTTCAGTTTTCCATAGAATTATGGTTTTAACATACAATGGTCGTCCCAGAACCAATTCATATTGTATTTTAGGGAACACTACACAGTATTGTAGCACAGCGTTGTATTGTTACAAAAATTACAATAAACAATTCCAAATGACTGAATTGATGAATTTGTTCACCTTGATTTTACAATAGCACTGCAAGGTGCCTTGCATATCAATTTTAGGAGATCTTCTCTCTCAAAGTAGTATCTGAACTTGGCACAAGTGAGAGGGAAAGCAATCCATCAGGATCCACATGATGGGTGGTTAATATTTGATTGATGAAGAACCCACCACTAACCTCCAGTGATCCCTAAAAGGGGGGACTTGACCCTCCTGTTCCTCCTCATTTGCACAACCTTAGTGAGAAAGAATTGAACATGTACACTGCCACTCCATTCAAACACTGCTGCAATGAAGGACAAAGGTTGCACAGGTAAGGAGAAACATGTAACTGGTTATAATTCTAGTGGTGGGGCTATCAGCATCAAATACGTATTACCCATTATGTGTATAGGTAATAAATATATTTGATGAAGAATACTTTTTAATAAACCATGTCATTTTGCCATTGGTTTCTGTTAAAAAAAAAAAAAACTGGTACAATAACTATACAATGGAATTTTAACATGTTACCAACAGTATAGAGCAGGCTCTTTTGCCGAGTTCTTTCCGTACCCAGTGAGTGCCAGCTATTAGTTATTGCCAGCATCCACCACTAGTGGCAGAAATCAGAGATAACTCTGATCCTAGCAATTAAACCATAACGCAACCAAGAAATCGGAATGCCTAAAAAATGTTGCGGTGCTCCACTGTGGCTTCCGATCAGTTGCCCCCATGACATAGTTACAGAGTTTGTAAGGCCAAAAAGACTGATGTCTGTCCAGTTCAGCCTATTGTGCTAAAGTGTTGATCCAGAGAAGGAAAAAAAAAACATGAGGTAGAAGCCAATTGTCCTTATTTTAGGGGTAAAAATCCATTCTCGACTCCAATCTGGCAATTGGAATAAATCCCTGGATCAATGACCCATCTAGAGAATCCTATTCACTATGACTTATATTATTACACTCTAGAAATGAATCCAGACTCTTTTTGAACTCGTAGTTCGTGAATGCACCATGACAAGTTCCCCTGCCAGAGAGTTCCACAGTCTCACTGCTCTAACCGCAAAGAATCCCTTTCTATGTTTATGTAGAGACCTTCTTTCCTCTAGAAGTAGAAGATGCCCCCTTGTTTATACCCTTGTTCCTGGGTATAAATACATCTTGAGAGAGATCTCCATATTGACCTTTGATATATTTAAACATATTTATTATGTCCCCACAAATCTGTATCCCATCTTAAATAGGTTCAAATGACCGTTGTTTACCGCCCTCAGGTGTGCTCACCACTCGGCGTCTTCAAAACGCTACTGCGCAATGTCCCGGCGTTAGGCGGTAGCGTTTTGAAGACGCCGAGTGGTGAGCACACCTGAGGGCGGTAAACAACGGTCATTTGAACCTATTTAAGATAGGATACAGGACATAGTAACATCAGCATATCGAGGAGACTACTTTCTTGAGTCAGTGTGACGTCCCCTAGGAGATCCTCCTGATGAACCCCATAATATGGAGGGGGAAACGCGTCGAGGATAAGAGGATAAGGTTTGATGTATCTTGAAATGATGTTGGATAAATGTATCTTATGTCCCCTACACGGACGATATATATAGACATTTACCCTATAATTGAAAGAGAAAAATTGCAGTGTTCATATCAGTGGACTGTGAGCCTTTGAGTACTTTACATGGGACTCTACAGGAATATCGATAATGTGTTTGGATTTTGAATTGATATATCTTTAAACACTGTACAGAAATATATATATGTTAATGTTTCTGGTGGTTGATAGGGACACAAAGTGATTTAATAGGGTCAGCCTACAAAGACTAGGCCGTCCTTATCGGGACGATTACTTGGTCTATTTGAGGATAAGTGTAGGGAAAATAGATAGGGACAGTGTGTATTTGTATATATATATTGATTGAGATAGACTTGAGATACGTAATCGTATTTTTTATGGGTATATATTAAAAGTTATATTTTAGAGTTTGGATTTGTTTAGGATTTTTTTCAGTGACTGACATTTCCCATAACTATACAGTGCATAAATATTAAAAACAGGGGCCTGCCTATTTTTTTTTACATATTTTATTTTTTTCCTTATAGTTTTTTTTTAGTGCTTTTTCAGGATTTCAGTAGCTTAAACACTTTTTCTTTGTAAGTTACTGCATCCTTTACATCTTTGTTGATCCACATTGGTTTCTTCCTGTTTCTAAGCATTGTATTGCCATAAGGCAGTGATGGTGAACCTTTTTGAGACCGAGTGCCCAAACTGCGACCCAAAAAAAAACTTAGTTACCGCAAAGTGCCGACGACATCGGCACGAAGCAGGGATGTGATGTCAGGAAGCGGGGCTGCACAACAATTAATACCAGGGATGTAACGGCCACTTAGCCCATCCCTCGGCCATATTTCCACTACACAGTGACCGTAGTGGTAGTGGTAGATAGCAGTGTACACAGGTGCTCGGCAGACAGGTGACTGAATAATACCTCAACAACACCACAAAGTGATGGAATAATACCGCCACACAATGAGCTCATATCACCACCAAATAGTGACTGAATAATACCGCTACTCCAGTACTGAATTTAAACCATTACGCTTTGCACACATATAAGAGATTACAGTTCAGGCAGTTTTAGTGACTCACAGGTGACGTTTTATTTGGACACAAATATCTTAGAATCCCCACTTTTCCAGCAACTCCTTACTTCTAGGTATATAAGTCCGCTAAGTTAGGTAGGTGTATAGATATATGTCTCCTCAGGCAAGCAGACAGACAGGCATATATATATATATATATATATATATATATATATATATATATATAGCGCCCCACAGGCAGAACACAGAGCCCCACAGGCAGAACCAGGGCTGTGGAGTCGGTGCCTATTTTGCAGTAGTCAGAGTCGTCATATATAATAAGTTGGTCCAGTTAGTTCGATGCAGTGCAAAGAGCAAGAGGAATTGGGTCCGCCCAGTGCTACTGCTCCCATATCTTCAGCCTCATCACATGAGGAGTGTAATTGATGACATGTAGCAGGCAAAGCGCTGCCCCAGGGGAAAAGATTCTGCGCCCATGGCAAACAGATTTCAGCTAAATTTTTCACCTTCTTTCAAAGAAGTAGAAGAGTCCAACCATTCATCAAAACGGAGTCCAACCATTTATCTAAACGGACTGTGGCTGAGGCGATTCCTTTATACCCTGACATTGTTAGAGATGTTGCCCCTGTGGTCACCACTTTGCCCCCAACCCAAGTTAGGGGAAAGAGGGCCATTCTCTAGCCTGGAAATAATGAGAACAGAAGTGAGGTCATGTATAAAAATCTGGAGGACAATACTATTTTAAAGAACAAATTGAGAGACTCCACAAATGTTCCTGCAGTGTTTTGCATATTTACAATTTTTTTTTGTTCTAAAGTCGTATCCAATAAATATATTTTACACTGACAAGCAAAATGGTAACAATAGTTTGAACTTGTGACTTTCAGGTTCCATATCTCACCATCCACTACAGCTTTGTACATGAGGCTACGTAATTTTATATACACCCATCTTACTTTTATACATAAATGTGACTTGCAAGTATTTAGCATCTGCTTAGTTTCGCAGATTCTTCCTGAAAACTGCATTGTTACTGTTTGTTCCTAAAAATAAAAATTTTAAATTTTTATTTTGTTACAAATTTGGAAATCCACCTTGGGTTTTAAATACTGTCTGAATCCTTTGGGGCTCTGGATCAGATTCAAGCATATCTTGACCAAAATCTGATCCCAGGTCTCTTCTACACATTCCCAATGTTGGAGCAGACTGGACTTGGATACAAATACAGCTTTTTCAAAAGATCAAAACATTGTTACCATTTTGCTTCTCAGTGTCTGTTCTACCTAAATAGCTTGATTTTTGTATCATAAGGGATAAACGCCTGATTTTTATCATTTTACACAGTAAAGTTATCACTTAAACATGCCCCAAATGTATGAGGGAGTCGGAGTCGGAGGTATGGGAAATTGAGGAGTCGGAGTCGGGGCTTCGGCTTGCCGACTCCACAACCCCACAGGCAGTATATAGAGGTCCCCACAGGCAGTAGATAGAGGTCCCCACATGCTGTATACAGCTCCCCCAGGCAGAATACATGTCCCCACAGGCTGTATACATGTCCCCCGGGCAGAATACAGGTCCCCACAGGCTGTATACAGCTCCCCCGGGCAGAATACAGGTCCCCACAGGCTGTATACAGCTCCCCCGGGCAGAATACAGGTCCGCACATGCTGTATACAGCTCCCCCAGGCAGAATACATGTCCCCACAGGCTGTATACATGTCCCCCGGGCAGAATACAGGTCCCCACAGGCTGTATACAGCTCCCCCGGGCAGAATACAGGTCCCCACCGGCAGAATACAGCTCCCCCCGGCAGAATACAGTCCGCAAAAAATCGAAACAGCTCCCCCGGGCAGAAAACAGGTCCCCCCCCAGGCTGTATACAGCTCCCCATGGGCAGAAACATGTCCCCACATGGGGCTGATACAGCTCCCCCAGCAGAATACATGGTCCCCACATCTTAAAAACAGCTCCCCCTGGCAGAATCCAACTCCCCACAGGCTGTATACAGCTCCCCCAGGCAGAATACATGTCCCCACAGGCTGTATACAGCTCCGCCAGGCAGAATACATGTTCCCACAGGCTGTATACAGCTCCCCCAGGCAGAATACAGTTCCCCACAGGCTGTATACAGCTCCCCCAGTCAGAATACAGGTCCCCACAGGCTGTATACAGCTCCCCCGGGCAGAATACATGTCCCCACAGGCTGTATGCAGCTGCCCCGGGCAGAATACATGTCCCCACAGGCTGTGTACAGCTCCCCCGGGCAGAATACATGTCCCCACAGGCTGTATACAGCTCCCCCGGGCAGAATATATGTCCCCACAGGCTGTATACAGCACCCCCGGGCAGTAAACATGTCCCCACAGGCTGTATGCAGCAGCCCCGGGCAGACTAATGTCCCCACAGGCTGTAATAACAGCTCCCCCAGGCAGAATACATGGCCCCACAGGCTGTATACAGCTCCCCCGGGCAGAATACATGTCCCCACAGGCTGTATACAGCTCCCCCGGGCAGAATACATGTCCCCACAGGCTGTATACAGCTCCCCCGGGCAGAATACATGTCCCCACAGGCTGTATACAGCTCCCCCGGGCAGAATACATGTCCCCACATGCTGTATACAGCTCCCACAGGCAGAATACAGGTCCCCACATGCTGTATACAGCTCCCCCGGGCAGAATACATGTCCCCACAGGCTGTATACAGCTCCCCCAAGGGCAGAATACAGGTCCCCCCCCATGCTGTATCAGCTCTCCGGGCAGAATAACATGTCCCCACAGGCTGTAACAGCTCCCCGGCAGAATACAGTCCCCACACTGTAAACAGCTCCCCCGGGCAGAAATACATGTCCCCACAGGTTTTAATACAGCTCCCCCAGGCAGAATACAGCCCCCACAGCTGATACAGCTCCCCCAGCAGAATACAGTCCCCACAGGCTGTATACAGCTCCCCTGGGCAGAATACATGTCCCCACAGCTGAAATACGCTCCCCAGGAAAACAGTCCCAAAACTGAACACTCCCCATAAAAAAATTTTCCCCACACTGAATACACATATATAAACACACACAACAAATGTACCTGATCACCAGGCACATCTCAGGATGGTGTTGCCAAACAGCAGGTCACAGAGGAGGAAGGGAGGGAGGGAGACAGAACAGCAGCAGCAGCATCTGTCTCCCGAGCTCCTGCACACTGCTGTGCCGAGAGCGCAACTTCTCCCTCCTCTCTGACCCGACGTCCTCACTGAGCTCCGCTGAGACGTTTTAAGTGCTCAGTCAGGGGGGCTGGGGTGCAGTCACTCGGCTGCGCTGCAGGAGCTCCAATAACTGCCCTGTATAACAGTGTCCCTCTGAACTGGGGGAGTGCAGCACATATTGCTAGACTGCGGCTGTTGGAGGCTTTACCTCATCAACAGCCATCCTGTGTGCGTGGGCTCTTAAGACTGGTGTGCGATGCCCTGATCATTTGAAACAGTGTGGCCGCGCCTCCTGCAGCCCGCCCGTGAACAGAACGGGGAGGGTCGTGATGCAGGAGGCGCGGCACAATTAAGGGAGCAGCGGAGAAATGTCCATGTTGCTGCATAATGACAGCGAGTGAGCAGCCAGCGCGCGTGCCAGCAGGGAGGCCTCAGAGTGCCACCCCTGGCACGCGTGCCATAGGTTCGCCACCGCTGCCATAAGGTATGTACCTTTCACAGTGGGCGCTTAAGTTGTTTTTAAAAATCTCCCATTTGTCATCTGTTATTTTTGAAGACCTTGTCGGAGTCAATGTGGCTTAGGGCCTCTCTAAACAGATTAAAATTAATCTTCCTGAAATGTTTTTGTGGCTCCTCGACAAAATACTTTATTGAAGAATAAGTGGAAATATATTATATTGTGGTCAGTATTTCCTAGGTGCCCCCAAAACTGAACCTTTATTACTTTGTCAGGTCTGTTAGTCAACATTAAGTCCAGAAGAGCCTTTCCTCTAGTCAGCACTAGTTGGGAAAGGTAATTATCTTTAGTTATTGACAAAAACCTGTTTATGAGAACCACAGGTCTCAGTTTCCCAATTTTTGTCTGGGTAGTTGAAGTCACCCATAATAACAACCTCATTATGATTAGTTGCCTCATCTATGTGCCTGAGTAGTACATATTCAATGGGTTCTTTTATATTTGGTGCCTACCCAGACCCCTAAAAGAAATTTTCCTTGTATATATTTTCCTGAATGTTGGTTTTCAACAAATTTTAATAAAGACATATACCCCCCCCCTTCTATTTTTACTATCTTTTTAAATAAACGTAACCGAATTAAACCACCCCGCCATAGCAAAAACCCATCCATACTCAGTTTTCTTACTATTCATTTTTTCTTAAACAATAAATAATTCTTTTTCATTATTTTGTTGGGTTAACTTCTGGCATTGGTCACATGCAATTTGGATTTTTTTTTGGTTATTTTTTTTTAAACTTTACACTGCCTCCCTCCTTTACACCCCCGATTTATTAAAAAACCCCAGCTTTTTTTTTTTTCACACTTGCACTCTATATTTTGGGTTTTCCCCCCCCCAGTCCTTATTTTTAAATACTCCTAAAACTTCCTGGCCTTTTTGCCCCCATTACCTGCATCCTCATCATTTAGGTGCAACCGCCCTAGAGTACATTTGTACCAAAGTCAAAAAGTCAGCCCATTCCCAAAAACCAAATTCCTTTTTCCTACCCAATTTTTGACACAGTTTAGTCGGTTTAGTGTTGAGCGATTGCTTTGGGCATCGAGATCGATCGATAGTCATGGGGCCCCCATCGTAAGGTTTTTCGATAGTGACCACGATTAGCCGAAACCAAAAAGTTATGGAGAGCAACAACCCTTTCATTATTACACCAGAGATGGGCGAATCGATTCTAACGAAGGGGAATTCTTTTTAAAATTTCAGGAAAACTTCGTTCGTAACGAAATCGAACTTTGGGGTGATTCGCGGGAACAAGTGTGTTTTCATTGATAAAATGGCTCGAGAAAGGGGCTTTACAGGGGGCAAAGCACCTGGGGGAAAAGGGCAACCTCAGACAGTGCAGATTAACCAACAAAACCCGGGGGATTCTGTGACTCACCGCACTATATAAAAACCGACGCCCGCGGGGAGCTCACACTCCCCCCCACGGTACGACAGGAAGGGGCTGCTGCGGGTGATAGCGCTTTCTGAAGAACTAAATTTTTTACACCGTTTTTGTGGGGTTCCCCTTTGTCTCAAGACTTTCTCTGAATGTTCTATTTCTGATTTTTGGGTATTGGGATCGAAACCCATGGCGCCCACGCACTGCATATACATTAAATATCCAAGGGGGGATCTAACCATTCCTGTTTTTTCTTTTAAAGAAACAGCGTTTTTTAAAATACAAATACCACTTATTTTGGCTGCTAAATTCTTTTGCGCAATTACACCAGGGTTAAATTTAAGCTTTTTTTTTCTGGTGTCTGACAAAAATAAACCGTCTTTTTCAACGCCAAAAAAATATTTTTTTTTGTACCTAATTCACAAAAAATTAAATTTAAAATTTTATCCTTTTGTGGGGGCTAAAAAATACGCCATTGAACACGCTACAAAGCTACTATTTGTGGGGGGCTCAATTCTTTTGCGCAATTTACATCCGGGGGTTTAAATTTTAAGCGTTGTTTTGCGGGTTGCTACAAAAAAAAACCGTCTTTTCACCCCAAATATATTTTTTTTTTTTGTACCAAATTTTCACAAAAAAGGGTTTTAATTACAATTTATCTCTTGTTGTGTGGCGAAGAAAATACACCTTTTAACACGCTACAAACACTAGTTTGTGGGGGCTAAATTCTTTTGCGCAATTACATCCGGGGGGTTAATTAAGCGTTGTTTTGCTGCTGTGCTACAAAAATAAACCGTTTTTTTTCAACGCCAAATATATATTTTTTTTTGGTAGCCAAATTCACAAAAAAGGGTTAAATTTACAATTTTATCTCTTTTTGTGGGGCGTAGAAAATACCATTGTAACACCTAAAACTACAATTTTGGTGGCCAATTTTTTTCCCAAATTACATCCGGGGTTAATAAGCGTTGTTTTGCGGGGTGTGCTGAAAAAAAAATAAACCCTTTTTCAACGCCAAATATTTTTTTTTTTTGGTAGCCTAATTCACAACCAAAGTTTATTAAAATTTTTAACTCTTGTTGGGGTAAAAATACACCATTGTACCCCTTTACAAAGCTATTTTTTGGGGTTTGGCCAATTCTATTGCGCAATTTACATCCAGGGGTTAATTAAGCGTTTTTTTCTGCTGTGCTGACAAAAATAAACCGTCTTTTTCAACCCCAAAAATTATTAAAATTTTTTTTTGTAGCCTAATTCCAAGAAAAGGTTAATTAAAATTTTTATCTCTTTTGTTGCGTAAAAATACGCCATTGAAAACACGGAAAAAAGCACTATTTTGGGGGCTCAATTCTTTTGGAAATTTTTACATCCGGGGGTTAATTAAGCTTGTTTTGCTGGTGTGCTGACAAAAATAAACCGTTTTTTTCAACGCCAAATATATATTTTTTTTGGTACCCCTAATTCACAAGAAAAGGGTTAAATTTAAAATTTTTATCTCTTGTTTGGGGCGAAAGAAAATACACCATTTAACACCTACAAAGCACTATTTGTGGGGGCTCAATTCTATTGCCAATTTAATCCGGGGGTTAATTTAAGCGTTGTTTTTGCTGGGTGCTGACAAAAAAAACCGTTTTTTTAAACCCCAAATAATATTTTTTTTTGGGTACCAAATTTCACAAGCAAAGGGTTTTAATTACAATTTTATCTTTTGTTGTGTGGCGTAAAAAATACGCCATTGTAAACGCACAAAGCTACTAGTTTGTGGGGCTAAATTTCATTGCGCAATTTACATCCAGGGTTAATTAACGTTTTTTTGCTGGTGTCGAAAAAAATAAACCCCCTTTTTTAAATGCCAAAAAAAATTTTTTTTTTTTTGGGAGCCAAAATTCACAAGAAAAGGGTTAATTAAAATTTTTATCCTTTGTTTTTTGCGTAAAAATCCCATTGTAATACCTACAAACTACTATTTGGGGGTGGCCCCCAATTCTTTTGCGCAATTACATCAGGGTTAATTTAACGTTTTTTTTTGCTGCTTCTGAAAAAAAAATCCGTCTTTTTCAACCCCAAATATATATTTTTTTTTTTGGTAGCCAATTTCACAAGCAAAAGAAATTACAATTTAATCTCTTGTTGTGGCGTAAAAAAATACACCATTTAACACGCTACAAACTACTAGTTTGTGGGGCCAATTCTATTCGAAATTACATCCGGGGGTTAATTAAGCGTTGTTTTGCTGCTGTGCTGACAAAAATAAACCTCTTTTTAAACACCGAAAATATACATTTTTTTTGACAAAATTCAAAAGCGAAGGTAATTAAGCCTTTTTGTGTTTTTACATTTATAAAAACACATGTTTGTAAACACACTACAAAAAATTTTTTCCTGCCTTTGGGACGCAATTTAAACCAAGGGTTCCCCCAAGCTTTTAGGGTTCATTTGGAGTCAAAAACAGTTTATTTATCAATACAGATACTTCATCAAACAGGTCTGTACTTTTAGAACAAACAGTATTCAGACAGAGAGGGGGCACTCCAACTGCGAGGCAGGGGCCAAACTTTTCTGAAACGGGCCCAGGTCGCAGCACAGCAAGGGACCGCAGCAGGGTCATTTGGGTAGGCCACAACTGCCGCTGCACTAGGGCCGGGGTGTTTTTTCACAACCCAAGGGTTTTTTGTTTGGTTGACTAGTCATCCCTTCCTCCCAAGACATCGCCCCCCCAACCCCACCCAAAAGTTGGGTTGGAACCCAACACAACACTTATTTGGGCATGGCCCGGACGGGTCAGGGGCCCCCTCACCCCTCCACCCGCCTCGCCCCTCCAGTTCCCTCAGCCAGGATCCTATGGGGTCTGGGCCAGCGCCACTATATGCGAGGATGAAAATTGGGGAGGCATAAACCCTACTGGCAGCGAAAAATGGGCCAAAACCCCACTTCTTGCAGTAGGCGGCAAATATAGATGTGAGAGGGCATGGAGGTCATTTTTGGAGGCAGCCTCGGCTTACCAAGACCTGAGAGGACATAGTGGAAAACACAAATAGAAATGTACCACCCACTGGAGCCGGGGAACAAGGGCTTCATCATCGCAGGAGAAGAGGGGGGTCAGCTTGCGCTCAGGCAGCGGCCAGCCACAATGGGTTTGGGCCGTAGTCGCAGGGTACCCCAGTGTGAGGGCACCAACGGGCCCCGGGGGAAAAAACCCCCCTTTCCGGTCCAAGACTTTCGGCACAGGGGCTCACGAGCAGCGCGGGAGTATTTACCAGGCGGACTTTTGGGGGTAAAATCAGCTACTTGGCGGTGTGCATTCTTTGCTAAAACACCGGAGGAGCCGAATATGGTTTTTATTTTGAATCTGTGGCAAAAGTGAAGCGTGGCCAGGGACTAAAGTTTTGGGACAACGGCCCTGCGTCAACAAGCAGCGCACCATCCGGTGGCCCTGGGGAAAACTTTCTCGATGTGGTGGTCCACCTGCCGCCAGCAGCAGCAGGCCAAGGCACCAGCCATTTCAGCCAGTCAAGCTCCACCACCTCTCGAAGGCAGCTTTTCCTTTGACATCCTCCCCCCCGGTCCAATCTCCTGCTCCTCCTACCATGGGGCCCCAGTCGTTTAGAGAGGCGATGTAAAAGAACAACATATGCGTCCAACCATCCAAGGGCAGCAGCTGACCGTGCTCCTGTCCAAGTTGTTGGTACGCAGTCCCCCCTTTCCAAATGTGGGCTCTGCACCATTCAGAAACTAATGGCTTGTGCCGAGCCGAGATGGGGAATTCCCAAACCGTAATTTCTTTTTCCAAAAAGGGAGTACCACACTTCAAAATATTAAACAAAAGTGGGGGTCCCTTTACTTAAACGGTTTGTTCCAAGGGGGCACGCAGCGCGGGCGTCGGACGTAACACGGCGGCCAGTACATTCCTTTTCGGGCCCCCTGGGGGAAGTCTTCCGCCCAGGCACACCAACAACTTTGGAAGGAACGCCGCTTTCCCCCCCTCCCCTTGTCAAACTGCTGCCCACGCCAATTCCCCCCCTCCTCCCCTCCACCACCCCCACCCTCTCAGCCCCCCACAATACGCTCCATCATCCACATGTTAGGCACAGCGGTGCACGCGTTCACACCAGCTTGCCTCGCGAACAAGTCACACAGGGAGGAACTGCCCGCGCATGCAGCAAGAAATCGATGGTGGCTTCCCCGCCAACTGCAAACGGAAAACCCTGGGGACGGGCAATGGAGAACAGGTGTCCGCGCTGCACCGAGGGGGGGGTCCCCTCGCCCTGCTGCGCAAAAGGTTCAAAATGGTTTTTAAAAAGGTTCCGAAGTCTTTCCCCCGATCTTTAGAACTTCTGAAAATGGGCCCGAAACTGTGCTGCACTTTTTCCATTCGTACAAAACCAGGAAAAACCCTCCCGAGTTCAGCGGCAAACGGGGCCCCCCCAACACGCCTGATATGCGATGTTTTACCCCCTGAAAAATTCCCCTGCACATGTTGGAACCGACGTATGAAAAGAAAGGCCATTAACGATTTTTTGATGATCCAGGCAGACAGAATTTCTCCCCCGGTAACTTTGAAGTCAGCCAAGTGCAGCTCATCTTTACACCTCCGTTTGTTAGGGCATTCGAGGGGGCCACGTATTTTTCATTTGCCAACTACGGGAAAAACGTCATTCCACTGCTCAGTCCTGGAAAAAAATGCTGAAAAACTGTCTGGGCAGGGGACTGGGGATGTGGCACACATCTCGGGCCACATGATCCGGTGGGGACTAAATGGGGGAGGAGGAAAGGAGGGGGGACATTGAGCAAAACATTGTCTGGGGAAATGAGTGGATTTTCTACCCAGGGGACAAGAGAGGAGGCAGGAGCAGCTGGAGGAGGTGGGTGGAGATGAGGAAGACGAGGCAATGACTCCCAAGCACCGGGGCATAACTGGAAATGGGCGGGACCCCCCGATCCTTGTGCAGATTTCCCCCAGCATGCTTTTTTGCCTGGCTAGTGACACCAATAGCACATCCGCAGAGGGATGACTTCGGGTCTCCACCCTATTTGGGCCCTCGCTACCGGCCAAAATGGACCTTTTTCCCAGCTATTAGAGGGAAACAAAATCAAATACATAGGGGAAACCTCCGAATCATTGACCCCCTGCCAAAGGGGGCATCGCCCCCCTCACAGGGCTGACCGGGGGGGCCACGCTCACGTACAAATCCCCTGGCTGCGGGGAAGGGGGGGGGTAGGAGCATACCACTCCATCACATAAACCAAAACGGGGTCACTAATGAGGCACTTCTTCACCCCCTATGAGGAGGGCCCAAACACCACTCCCAGGCAGGACGGAGCATTCCCAACCCAAAAGTTGTGGCCACTTTGGCAGCACTCTTCACCCCAGAAAAAGATCCCTGGACTACTGGGGACCAAACTGGGTTGTGGCCGCAAATTTCCGAGTTTCAGTGGAGAAGCGTCCGCCCGGCCATATGGGGCATCAGAGCGGGTTTCATCGGGGGGGCCACGTTACCCCAAGGAGAACCCGCTTTTTCCCGGGAATTTGAACACTGACCCTTTTTTCAAGAAATCAGGGGTGGATCGGCCCGGGTTTCCACCACCAATGCCTTTGGCGTCATCTGGGTTCAAACTACCTGCCTCAGCCCCTATTTTTATGCCGCCACCCCCTGATCCACACATCTGCTGATAGTTTTTTTCCATCTGCCCACCACCCCTCTTTACCAGGGACGGATTGCCACCCACCTCAACCCTGTCATTTTGCCACCTATTCTCATTCTGCGGGTGTTTTCTGTTTCCCTGACATCCAACTGTTCATTTTGCCCTCTGCGGCCTGGGACGTTTGCCACCTCCAAATTCATTGTCCCCTCTCGACCTCATCGTTGCCCTGTCACACCTCCACTCCTGCATTTTTGCCACTGCCGACCTCATGCTGCTGCCGCCGTACCCGCTCTCAGTCATTGTGCCCTCCTGACCTCAGCTGCTCTGGACACCTGTCGTTCCCCCACACGTGTCTTTCCACTGTCTACCTCTGCTGCTGCCGGTTGCCGGCCCCCACACTGTGGCCTACTCCGTTTTTTGCCACCTCCAAATTTGTCATTGTGCCACTGCTGACCTCATCTCTGATGTGGCTGCTGCCCCCTCCACACTGTGTCATTGTCCACTTTTGACCTTATGCTGCTGCTGTTGCTCCTCCGTGCCCCCCACACTGTGTCATTGTACCACTCTTTGGCCTACCCTTTTTTGCCCCTCCAAATTTGTCATTGTGCCATGGCCCCGACCTCATTCTCTGCCACCCGGACCTCCACCTGTGTCATTTTGGGCCCCTCTGCGGCCTGGAAAATGTTTTGCCACTTCCAGAAAGCATTGTGCCCCTGCTGCCCATGCGCTGTGGGTGCCGCCGTCCCTCCACACCGTCACTAAAAGTTCCACCCACTCCCCATTTTTTTTTCCCCGCTTTTTTTGCCCTGAAATTTTCAGGCTACGTTCCTCTTCTTTTTTGGTCATTTTGCCCCCCTAAAGTGCCCAGGGCATTTTTATAGTGAACGATTCTAAGAGCGGCGGCGTCATTGCGTGTCATACAAAACACAACATTGTATGAAACCAAACCAAACTCCCCCTGCATTTTTAACAGGGGACAACGTTTTACAGCACCCTGCAGGGTCTGGGGACCTGGAAATACGTTTTTTAACGTGATTTCGTGCCCAAGTAATTCGGACCCAAAAGAATTTTGTCCCAAAATTCTCGAAAGTGAAAAAAAAAAAAAAAAAAAGGGAACCAATTTTTGAAAATTCGCCCATTCCCAATTTCACCCCCAAAAAAGGGTGAGAACGAAAATTAAAACCACAACATCAAAAGGGTACTGCTACACTAGGGGAACACACTTTGGGTTATAAAAGCACAGAAAAAAAAATCCAGACCATTTTTCTATCCTTCAGTACCACAGCCCCGACCCTTAACCCATCACCCCCAAAAAAAAAAGGCCAAAGGCAGTATGATTTAACCCTCATTTTACTTGAACTGGGCATTTTAATAT
>JAODAL010051393.1:0-26704 GCA_025379985.1 Phyllomedusa bahiana
AGGAGGGAGGGGGAATCTCAGGATGGTCCCTTTGATGTACCCAAAGGTTGAGGCATATGGCAAGGGTATGTGGTAGCTGATATGAGATCCTTAAGAGTCTCTGAAAATCCCTGCTGAAAAAGACACCAGAGTGCTGGATCATTCGATTGTGAGGGCACACGACCAGCACCTGAATCAGAACAGTAATTCTGCACTGTTCGCTGCCCCTGGTGGAGGAACAAGAGGTTAGTCTCTTCTATAGACCTTATGTTCAGTTCATCATATAGAAGTCCCCCCGGGGCCTGAGAGAAAACAAGTCCAAAGACAACATTCTTGGGGACCCAGGTTTCAAAGAGAAAGCCCAAGCTTGTGGAGTACTCTATAGAATGGAGATGACAAAACCTACTCGTTGTACCTCAGTTCCTGATGAGTGAGGCCTAAGTCGAAAATACAGCCTGCAGCTTCCCTGGAAAGTCATGACGGTACTGCAGTCACCAGAAAAATGATCTGGCAGGTTTTGCATTAGGTTCCACAGGTGGGTACATAGAAGCTTGCAGCTGGACCCTCTGTGCAAGGTCTTGCACTAACTGTGTCAAACCATGCATTTGGTCCACCGGTGCCTTTTTTGGTTCCATGGTTGGAAGGGTGCAGGCTTTTCTTGGGTCCAGAAAAATTGGGCCTGTGATTCTGTCAGAGATGCCTTAGTCTGCCTATGCAGAGCAACCGACCCAATATGGGCGACACCACCCTCTGGCCATCTTGAACAAGCCCTAGTAAAAACAGAGGCCAATAGACGAATGACAGAAGGATGACAAACAGGCACAGACATAACAGAAATCAGAAAGGTGGAAGAGTCAGGTGGGCCGAAGTCAAAGCGGGAGATTACGCAGTAAAGAGTCAGCAGGCAGAAGCATAGTCTAGATAATAACCGAACTCCAGAGCCATAGAAAATCCAAAGGAACAGCAAAAGACACAAGTCAGGAAATAAAATTAAATAACAGGCAAAAATACAGGAAACAGGTGAGAATAAGCCCGAACCAGGGACTGGCAAAGGGAATTAACCAATAAGGTTCCATACAAAAACCCTGGCTGAGGCTGGAAAGAGACAGAAACACTTAAGTGGCAACACCCTCATTGCTCACACTTAGATCCTTTTGTCTCTTCATGTAATTCCAGACAGCCTGGATGATGATAAGATTAGGATTCTGAGGAGGCACATTATCACTTCCAGGACTAGAAAAGCAAAGGGTGGTCACACCAAATATTGATTTGATTTTTTGTTCATTCACCTTGCATTTTCTAAACTGGTAAAATTAAACAATTAACACTTTAATGTTTAAAGGCGTTCTTAGTGTGCAGCATTTTTTCCACACCTGCCTAAGATCTTTTGCCCAGTTCTGTATACACAATATTTTAAATTTATCTGTATCATTACATCTTTTCCTTTTTATTCTCCTCCTCAACTCCCCAGGTTGCATACACTCTGTGCAGTTCTATCCAATTGTACCATCATCTCTTAGTAACCAAAGAGTTGAGATTTAGTTGCATTAGCTATCAGAAAAGGCAAGTCATTGGAGGCAGTGTGATGCACTGAGGCAAATGTTCCCTGGGAACTTGGGTCATGGCATCATGTGGAGGTTACTGTCATTTACCACCTACAATTAGCAAGTACAGAATAAGTCCACCCTGGTTTCCCTATCGGCAGTAGCCACATTCTGTAAGATATTGGCTTCATGGATACAATGAAAAAATTGTTCTGGACTGAGGAACTCAAAAAAGAGTTTAAGGTAGTAACTTGGTCTTCAAATTCCCTAGGATCTCAAGCCAATGAAGCACCTCGCAATTTACAAGGCTTAAAAGAATCTGCTGCCAAATACCACTGGACACCATCAAATCGTTATAGGAGTCCAACGTTCTCCAATGGGTCGATGTCTTTTTGTGCATGAGGTCTACCTCCATGAGTTAAAGGTCATGTATGGTCTAAGGTCCATGGGCTCGATGGGTCTTAAGTCTTCTATAGTTCTAGCAGTCCAATCTAATTGTGATCAAAGGTCTTGTGTAGCCCAAGAGTTCAAGCCTAGGTGGGTCAGAGGTCTTGTGTTTGTCCTTGTGTCCATATCTCAATGGGTCAGAAGCTTGTGTTAGTTCATGAGTTAATGCCTTGATGGGTCAGAAGTATGAGGTGTAGGGTCCATGAGTTCATGCCTTGAAACGTCAGACGTCTTGTGCAGTCCATGAGTCCATGGCTCAATGAGTCAGAGGTGTTGTGTAGTTCATAAATCTATGTCTTGATGGGTTAGATGTCTTTTATAGTCAAAAAGTCCATGCCTCGATGAGACAGAGGTCATGTGTAGCTCATGAATCTATGCCTCAATGGGTAAGAGAGGTCTTGTGTAGTTCATGAGTCCATGTCTCAATGGGTCAGAGGTCTTGTGTAGTTCATGAGTCCATCTCTCAATGGGTCAGTGGCAGGGCCGGACTGGGAATAAAAATCAGCCCTGGCACACAGCCCCCACCAGCCACAGACAATATCCGCTTAACACTAGGACTACTGCGACTCGTGACCCGCTAGAACTTACTGAAAGGAGTCATTTTGACTCTTGCTTGTTTTCATTTATTTTTAGCGTTTCATTTTGTGGTTTATTTATTAATAATTCATATTCTTTTGTAATGTATTATTATTCTGAGATCCACACAGGTAATGCTTTTGATTGTTTTCTTCTGCTTTTCTTATTTTTCTTCAGAATTAATACAATAATTATAATAGACGTTTTCATAAAGCTTTTTTTTATTCAAGTGCACCACATATAAACAACAAATGAAGAACAAAAAATGCAGAGGAAAAATGTAGGTGGAGGAGCATAAAAATTAAAATTGGAGCAGAAATTCACTCTTCTAACATTTTGTGTTTTGCATTTTAGGCATTGCCTTTGATTTATGCAGTACATGACCACACAATGACTTACCAACAAGTCTTACATTGCCGACAGATCTATTTTTCTTCACCTTTTTTTGATCTGCAAAATTTTGTTTGAAACTCATTCTGAGCATCGTACAAAACTTGGGACGTGGAACCCTTTTCCTAACTGTGACATAAGGACCACTCAACTCTTCTCACAAGCGTTTGGCAAAATGCCTTGCGTGACATTTTTTGGTGGGTAATCTCCTTGAATATTATCCATGCATTTATACCCGCAAAGTCTAAGGCTTTTCAAATTGCATGAAACAGGCCCATCTCCTTGTTGATTTGTTCGTGTGGTATCATTTTCGTTCCATCTGATCCTCTACATCTACTCCAATTTGTTTCATTGTATAACTTTACCGTTTTGGAGTTTTTTTTGCGCAGGAATCAGACGCAACAAACAACATCTGAATGGACGGGAACTCAAAATGACAACATTTTTGTTGACTTTCCTTGATATACTGTAAGTGTAAAATTGTCTTCATTTCTAAAACACTTTAGTGTTGTACAATTCCTCTTTCATGGATTTTATTTCTTTAGGCACTTCTCGAATATCTTCTTCAGTGTCTCCCACGATGGTTGTTCCTTTGCTTTTAGCTGTTTAGCTATTTTTACTGAAGTAAAATAATTATCGTTGTACATTGCGACCTTTTTCAAAACCTGGTCCATTAACTTCATTACCACATGGTCAGCTCAAACGGTCCTCAGCACGGCGTGTGTCTCATCTTTGCCTAGATAAGGGAGGCCGTTGCCAGATATTTGCTATCCTTATCAACAGCTTAGACAATATTGTGGCCATATTTATATGGTTGGAAGGCATGTACGGCGTGAATGGACACTAGTTTTGCTTGGGGAAAAGTTCGCTAATCCACCGTTATGTATGGGCAGCGTTTGTAACACGCCAATACAATTTTAATAAACCTCCCACCACAGTAGAAAAATAGAGCAAACTTGTCCGTTTGCAGTCTCTCCCGATCGCAGTTGATTTCTCATCAAATCCTCGTGAAACCTCATAATTTCACAAAGCGGTCCCTAGACATTGTCGCTTTGCAAACGGTATTCCCAGTCATTACACCAAATACTGCTAATCGAGTGACGGTTCGTGAGAATATTTCCACGAGCATAGAATATCGCAATGAATGCATCTAGCTCTCTATCAGATAGAGTAAACTGTAAATTATTGTTCCTGCATGCTTCTGCAAGCGTACATTTCTTTATTATGTGTAATATATATGAATCAAAAAATAAACGCCATGCGTCAAAGGATCATCGATAATGATATTTTCTTCTGGCGTATCCTGTAGGGCCAGGTGCTTCTCGAAGAATATTTGGCTGTCACGCCTACCAGGCAAGTGTTCTCAATTTCAACAGGTTTTCCATTGAATACCATCAGCTTGAAACTGTATTCCTTCAGATTGCCTTCTCTGGTGTTTGTTGTTGCATTACCTTCGCCGCCATCGTTACGTTGTTCTTTCAGTTCTGGGTGGTCTTTGCTGTTTTTTTATGTCACACGGACAGAGAGGATGGTCACGAGGCAAACATAACTGCATGACGCCGATCCCCAGTTGATGTGCTTGGAATATCTGGCAAAAAAGTTGATGAATATTTAGCAATTTTTGTTTTGTAAGGGTCCGTGCACACTGGCTGGATTAGCGGCGGAATATCGACGGATTTTCTCACCACAATCCGGCCCGTACCTGCCCCGCTCAAGGTACAGAGCGGAGTTTCATACCTGAAGGCTCCGCTCCGAACCCCGGGTGGAGCCGCTGTTGGGACGGAGCCGGGCTGCCGCGTAAGCAAGCGCTGCTCTGTCTCCTGAACAGCGCTCCAGCGGGGTTCGGAGCGGAGCTTCAGGCATGTACGGGAGGTACGGCCTGTATTGCGGCCAAGAATATCCAGATGGCTATTCAGCCATGAATTCTGCTAGGGTGCAACAGGCCCTTAACTCAGTGTGTGGAAGAACAAATAAATACACATAACTACTTACCTTCTGGATTTGTTCCTTCTGAGTCTTCAGATTCACTTGATATGTTCTGAGGAATGAAATCTTCATCACTGTCAGAATCAAATACATGTTCCTGCAATTCGGATTCCGATTCATTCTCCGGTATGGATTGCAAAGTAGCCAGAATATCCTGAGGCTTTATCAAACGTCTTCTCTCCATATTCCTCACAAATTCCATAATTCTATATAGTTCCCTGCTGAAAAATAGAAATGAAATGAAAACTAAAAGAAATAATAACTGTTCTGCCACCTTCAAAAGTAGGTGGGCTGAATCAGTTGACAGGCAGCTAAACTATTTCATAACAATTCATACCTGTATGAGTCTTCAGAGCTCGTATGTCTGCGTCTGTTCTCTTTGTCTCTTCAGCTTAACTGATAGTAAAGTTACTATCCAGAATACTGTCTCCTGCTAGAACCTTAGAAAAACCCCCACCCTTCATTAGCATAAGATAAGAGCCTAGAGTAAACAAGCTATTTTGTTCAGCATTACACAGTAATACAAGCAGGTAAAACACAAGGAAAATGTAAAAAGTTGACATGTAAATTGAACTACATCTATATGAACATCAGGGTAAATAAGACAGAGTGAAAAAAATTATGCACAAAACTTTATAGCAACATTTAGTGACAAAAGGACCTCAAAATATAGTAGGGAGTCAAAATGACTCCCTTCAGTAGTTCTTGGTAAATTTTGAAAAAAACGCGCAAATTTTTCACCAAAATTATTTATTCTCACAAAATCTTTTTTCACATCATATTTGAGGAAAAGTCACCGAGTTTCAAGCCGGAATTCTGAAAAATGTAGTCACAGAAGAGAAATAAAAAACGAAAGGAGTCAAAATGACTCCATCAGTAGTTCTAGTTTAAGAAAGTTCCTTGTTCTCGCACATCGCCACTATCTAAAATAAACTACACTATAAAGCTGCTTTCACACAGAGCATTTTTTATGTGTTTTTGGTGCGTTTTTGTGCAGAAAGGCAGAGCAGTTAATGCTGTACATTTCTACACAAAAAATGCACCAAAACCGCTCCGTGTGAAAGCAGCCTACACAAAAAGCAAGGGAAGAAACAGTTTGGGGCAGGAAACTTCATCACAGAGTTAGGTGTGCGCTTGCTTTACATCCGGGACAAGCCCCACTGACACTACATAAGCACCAAAATAAACCTACAAACCCCACCATCAGATCACCAGCTCAGGTCCCCCATCACATGAATACAGCACTGACTCCACAGAGTAAAATGACCCCCGACAGCAGGGTCTCACAGAGACGTCATCTCTAATGGAGTTGTTCTCTTCTCTTTTGTCTCCTTCTGGCCCAACTTCCATGAAAGTTCTTCTCTGATGAGTTGTTCCCTTCCATTTCTTTCTCTGTCCGGTTACAGCATGCAGTGTCCTCTTCTAGTGGTCACTACTCGTCTCTGTAGAATTTTACCACACATACATCTTAGACTCCTCTCTTTTCCAGCACTTTTTCCCATCAATTCCCCAAACAGCTATGTTAGACCCTAAAAATTAGAAATTAAAAAAATGTCAGATAAAATGGCATGTAAATAGGTAGACCCCCCATTAGGTAGGTAAAACAGGACTCCCTCCATTAATTTGGTAGGGTAGAAGGGCTTACCCCTGTAATAAGCCCAGGTAGCTGGGGCTGCCCCAGTAAACTTAGCCAGGTACCTGGGGCTGCCCCCCAAATAATAGGGCCCGGTAGCTGGGGCTGCCCCCAGAAACTAGCCAGGTAGCTAGGGCGCCCCCAGTAACTAGCCAGGTGCTAGGGCTGCCCCCAGTAAACTAGCCAGGTTTCGCTAGGGGTGCCTCAGTAACTAGCCAGGGTAGCTAGGGGCTGCCCCAGTAACTAGCCAGGTAGCTAGGGCTGCCCCCAGTAACTAGCGAGGTAGCTAGGGCTGCCCCCAGTAACTAGCCAGGTAGCTAGGGCTGCCCCGAGTAAACAGCCAGGAAGATAGGGCTGCCCCCAGTAATCAGCCAGGTAGCTAGGGCTGTCCCCAGTAACTAGCCAGGTAGGGGCAATAATTAGCCATATAGGGCCAGCAATTAGCCAGGTAGGGCCAGCAATTAGCCAGGTAGGGCCAGTAATTAGCCAGCTAGGGCCAGTAATTAGCCAGCTAGGCCAGGGGCAGTAATTAGCCAGCTATGGCCAGTATGTAGGCAGTGAGGGCCAGTATGTAGGCAGGCAGGGCCAGTATGTAAGCAGGCAGGGCTAGTATGTAAGCAGGCAGGGCTAGTATGTAGCCAGGCAGGGCTAGTATGTAGCCAGGCAGGGCCAGTATTTTAGGACAGGGCACTTATAGGTAGCAGGGCTAGTATATAGGCAGACAGGGCAGGCATATAGGCAGACAGGGCTGGTATATTTGGCAGACAGGGCTGGTATATAGGTTAAAACAGGGCAGTATTTTTAGGTAGACCCGGGCTGTTATATAGGCAGACAGGGCTGGTAAATAGGCAGACAGGGCTGGCATATAGGTAGACAGGGCTGGTATATAGGCAGACAGGGCTGGTATATAGGCAGACAGGAGTGGTATATAGGCAGACAGGGCTGGTATATAGGCAGACAGGGCATGTATATAGCTAGACAGGGCTGGTATAGTTAGACAGGGCAGTATATAGCTAGACAGGGCTGGTATATAGCTAGACAGGGCTTGTATATAGCTAGAAAGGGCCAGTATATAGTAGGGACAAGGGCAGGTATTTAGTTAGACAGGGCTTGTATAAGCAGACAGGGCAGTAATATAGCTTAGACAGGGCAGTATATAGCTAGACAGGCTGGTAAATAGCTTAGACGGCAGTATATAGGTAGACCCGGGCAGGTATTGGTAGACAGGGCAGGTATTTAGCTAGACAGGGCTGGTATAAAAAGGTAGACCAGGGCAGGTTACATAGCTAGACAGGGCTGGTATATAGTTAGACGGGCAGGTATATTTGCTAGAACAGGGCAGTATATAGCTAAACAGGGTGGTAATAGCTAGACCCGGGCTGGTATATAGCTAGACAGGGCAGTATACAGCTAGACAGGGCTGGTATATAGCTAGACAGGGCAGGTATTTTTAGCTGACAGGGCAGATATTAGCTATACCAGGGGGTGGTATATTAGCTAGACAGGGCAGGTATACAGGTAGACAGGGCTGGTAAATAGCTAGGCAGGGCAGGAATAAATCTAGCCATCGCTGGTATACAGGTAGACAGGGCTGGTATATAGCTAGACAGGACAGGTATACAGGTAGACAGGGCTGGTATATAGCTAGAAAGGGCAGGTATATAGCTAGACAGGGCAGTAAATAGCTAGACAGGGCAGGTAAAATAGCTAGACAGGGCAGTATATAGCTAGGGCAGGGCTTGGTAATATAGCTAGAAAAGGGCTGTTTTATATCTAGACATGGCTGGTTTTTAGCTAGACAGGGCAGTATATAGCTAGACAGGGCTGGTATATAGCTAGCCCGGGCAGGTAGACAGCTAGACAGGGCAGATATATAGCTATACAGGGCTGGTATATAGCTAGACAGGGCAGGTATACAGGTAACGGAGGCTGGTATATAGTAGACAGGGCTAGTATATAGCTAGGGCAGGGCAGGTATACAGGTAGGGCAGGGCTGGTATATAGCTAGACAGGGCAGGGGATACAGGTAGACAGGGCTGGTATATAGCTAGCAGGGCCAGGTTTATAGCTAGACAGGGCAGTAAATAGCTAGGACAGGGCTGGTATATAGCTAGACAGGGCAGGTTTAACTAGCTAGACAAAGGGGTGGTATTATAGCTAGAAAGGGCTTTTATATAGCTAGACAGGGCTGGTATATAGTAGACAGGGCAAATATATAGCTAGTCAGGGCTGGTCTATAGCTAGCCAGGGCAGTATTTAGCTCGCCAGGGCTAGTATATAGCTAGACAAGGCCGTATATAGCTAGACAGGGCTGGTATATAGCTAGCCAGGGCAGTATATAGCTAGACAGGGCAGGTTTTACAGGTAGACAGGGTGGTATATAGCTAGACAGGGCTGGTATTTTAGTAGACAGGGCAGGTATACAGGTAGACAGGGCAGGTTATAGCTAGCAGGGCTGGTATATAGCTAGACAGGGCAGTATATAGCTAGACAGGGGGTGGTATATAGCTAGACAGGGGGATATATAGCTACACGGGCAGTATAATAGCTAGACCAGGGGTGGTATATAGCTAGCTAGGGGAGTATAAAAGGTAGACAGGGCAGGTATATAGCTAGACAGGGCAGGTATAAAGGTAGACAGGGCCCGGTATATAGCTAGAAGGGCAGTAATATAGCTAGACAGGGCTGGTATATAGCTAGGACAGGGCAGTTATAGCTAACAGGGCAGTTTTATAGCTAGACAGGGCTGGTATATAGCTAGCTAGGGCAGTATATAGGTGTCAGGGCAGTATATAGCTAGACAGGGAGGTATAAAAGCTAGACCAGGGGGAGGTATAAAGGTAGACAGGGCTGGTATTTTAGCTAGACAGGGGAGGTTTTACAGGTAGACAGGGCTGGTATATAGCTAGACAGGGCAGGTTTACAGGTAGACAGGGCAGGTATATAGCTAGACAGGGCTGGTATATAGCTAGACAGCAGGGCCGCCATACAGGGGGTACAACCGGTACTCCCGTATGGGGCCCGGTGGAATAAGGGGGCCCGCGGCAAAACGGGCCCCCTTATTCCTCACGGCGGGAGCGGGGCCCGGCGGCGCAAGCTGCCGAACCAGGCTCCCATGGCCCACAGTGGGGGCCCCCGAGCTCCTGTGGTCCCCGGGGGCCCAGGGCCGTCGCTCCCGGGGCCCGGCCGCGCATCCGGTTTTCGGGAACGCCGGGCCCGCGTCCCGAGCGCTCAGAGGACCGGCCTGGGAGTTGGGGACTAATGTCCCCGACTTCCGGGGCTGCGCGTTGTGTCAGCGGAGCACAGCGCCACTAGCGCTGCACTCCGCTGATCTCCCGGCAGGTGAAGGCGATAGGCCTTCAGCCTGCCCGGCGCCGGCCCCTACTGCTGACATGGCGGCGCGGTGACGTCACTTAAACGCGCCGCCTATTGGCAGGGCGGCAGTACGGGGCCGGCGGCAGCACGGAGCGGCCGGAGCGGGAGCGAGGCCCTCAGGTAAGTGACTGATTTGGTTTTTTTTTTATATATATAAGGGGGCCCTGACTGCTGCCTATATCTAAAGGGGGCCCTGGCTGCTGCCTACAATTAAAGGGGGGCCCTGACTGCTGCCTATATCTAAAGGGGGCCCTGGCAGCTGCCTACAACTAAAGGGGGCCCTGGCTAAATGCCTATATCTAAAGGGGGCCCTGACTGCTGCCTATATCTAAAGGGGGCCCTGACTGCTGCCTTTTATCAAAAGGGGGGCCCTGGCTGCTGCCTATATCTAAAGGGGGCCCTGGCTGTGCCTATATCTAAACGGGGCCCTGAGTGCTTGCCATTTCTAAAGGGGGCCCGGGCTGCTGCCTATATCTAAAGGGGGCCCTGGCTGCTGCCTATTCTAAAGGGGGCCCTGATTGCTGCCTATTTTAAAAGGGGGGGGCCCTGACTGCTGCCTATAACTTAATGGGGGCCCTGGCTGCTGCCTATATCGAAAGGGGAGCCCTGGCTGCTGCCTATATCTAAAGGGGGGCCCTGGTTTGCTGCCTAAAAACTAAAGGGGGCCCTGGCTGCGGCCTACAACTAAAGGGGGCCCTGGCTGCTGCCTACAACTAAAGGGGGGGCCCTGCTGCTGCCTACAACTAAAGGGGGGCCCTGCTGCTGCCTACAACTAAAGGGGGGCCCTGCTGCTGCCTAACCTCTAATGGGGCCCTGACGCTGCCTAACCTCTAAAGGGGGGCCCTGACTCTGCCTAACCTCTAAAGGGGGTCCTGACTCTACCTAACTCTCAAAGGAGGGCCCGGGACCGCCTACAAACTAAAGGGGACTCATGGCTAGGTACCCACCAACCTACTGGGGCTGGCCTACCACTTATCCGGCGGGGTGTCTACCTACCTAAAATAGGGCCTATCTAATTACCGGGGGCCCCTGCCCATTTGCCTACCTACCTGGAAATTTATAATTGTTAGGGGGGGCAGCCCATAGCTGTTGCATTATCTCCAGGGGTGTTAGTTTCCCCCTCCCCACCCTCCAACCCCTTAGGATAAATAGGCCTCTAAGTTATGGCTTGTACCCGCTCTCCCACCCCTGGGAAGATTGTACAGAGGTGGGAATAGGTAAAGAAATGCTTGAAAATTTAGGATTCTAAGATGTGTGTGTAATTTCTGCAGGGATGAGTTGTGGCCGGGGACAAGTCATCATGGCGGTGTGGAATGGATGCAGAAGAAAAGGAATAAGAACGACTCAAGAGAAGAGAACGACTCCTCAGATAAGACGTCTCCGGTGAGTACCTGACTTCAGGGGTTATTTTGCTTCTATATTGGATCAGTGCTGTATTCACTGTAATGTGATGTGACCTGAGCTGGTGTCTGACCTCTATGTGGTCTCTATATGGCAGTGTTGTAGGTTATACCTGAGCTGGTGTCTGACCTCTATGTGGTCTCTATATGGTGGTGCTGTAGGTTATACCTGAGCTGGTGTCTGACCTCTATGTGGTCTCTATATGGTGGTGTTGTAGGTTATACCTGAGCTGGTGTCTGACCTCTATGTGGTCTCTATATGGCAGTGTTGTAGGTTATACCTGAGCTGGTGTCTGACCTCTATGTGGTCTCTATATGGTGGTGCTGTAGGTTATACCTGAGTTGGTGTCTGACCTCTATGTGGTCTCTAAAGTGGGGTGTTGTGGGTTATACTGAGCTGGTGTCTGACCTCTATGTGGTCTCTATATGGTGGTGCTGTAGGTTATACCTGAGCTGGTGTCTGACCTCTATGTGGTCTCTATATGGCGGTGTTGTAGGTTATACCTGAGCTGGTGTCTGACCTCTATGTGGTCTCTATATGGTGGTGTTGTAGGTTATTAACCTGAGCTGGTGTCTGACCTTTATGTGGTGTCTATGTGATGATTTTGTAGGTTATACCTGAGCTGCTGTCTGACCTCTATGTTGTCTCTATATGGCAGTGTTGTAGGTTATACCTGAGCTGGTGTCGGACCTCTCTGTGGTCTCTATATAGCGGTGTAGTAGGTTATACCTGAGCTGGTGTTGACCTCTATGTGGTGGTGTTTGTAGGTTTATGTCGGCGCTGTATAATGCCAGCGTACATGTGTCCCTGATTGACCCTGTGATAGGAGGTACACTTACTTTCTTGCTGGTGTTTATTTTAGAAGGTGGTGAGGTGCGTGACCAAGGGAAACATGGAGGGGGATAGTGTATGTGGGCTGGTGGGGGAGCGGATATTGTATGTGGGCTGGTGGGGGGAGCGGATATTGTATGTGGTCTGGTGGGGGGAGCGGATATTGTATGTGGGCTGGTGGGGGATATGGATGGATCTACTTAGCCCTGTGTCTATGATATGTGAGACAGACAGACATGTGACTCACTTGCTATTGTACTACACAATACAGTTCTTTTTTGCACACTGTATTATGTGGTAAAATGGGCGCGTTTATGTCCGAGAGGCCGTTTTTTTGCTGGGGGCGGGGCGATCGGGTTGCTGGGGGCGGGGTTTACATGGGGGGCCCAGGTGCTTCAGCTGTATGGGGCCCTGAAATTTCTGTTGGCGGCCCTGCTAGACAGGGCTGGTAGTTTTAAAAAAATAAGTAAAAACAATACTTACCTGAGGTCTCTGCTTCCTCTTCTATCTTCTTCCCCGGAGGCCGCCGTCAGCAGTGTGCGGGACGTGGAGCGGGCACGCGATGACATCATCACATCGCGCGCCTGCCCCGAGGCCTCCTGTGAGCTGAACAGGCGGGATCAGAAGATCCCAGCTGTACAGCCTTGGCCGCTGCTTGCACCGCACGGTGCAGGCGGCGGCCGTGATGGCTGCATAGCTGGGTCGGTGACCCGGCCGTGCAGCCATGTGGCGAAGGGGGCCTGTCAGCCCCCTGGTACAGGGGTCCGGTCGCTGATGTGACCATTGCGGCCCCTGTAGCGCGTCACAGACCGGCGCAGGCACTTGGGGCCCACCGTGGGGAAACACTGGTCCCCTCGGCGGGCGATCCGAGCCGGCCCTGCGGCCTGGAACCCAGCGGCCGCCGGGCAAATGCCCGGTTTGCCCTGTGGGCAGTCCAGGCCTGATCAGTGGTCTTGTGTTGTTCATGGGTCCATGTATCAATGGGTCAGTGGTCTTGTGTTGTTCATGGGTCCATGTCTCAGTGGATCAGAGATCTTGTGTTGTTCATGAGTCCATTTTTTGATGGGTCAGTAGTCTTGTGCAGTTCATGAGTCCATGCCCCAATGATTCCGAGCTTTGTTGATGGCACTAAGAGTCTTACACTTTGTTAGGTAGTTAGTTTTAATGTTGTGACTGTTATATGTTTTAGATTACGATAAAGTTACAATATAACAGTAAAATTTAACAATAATATGTTGCTATAAAGGTACTGAAAAATCTAATAATACATTTCATGATTTTATAAAAGCTAGGCTATGGGCATTATTTTTTAATAGGAAGGATAAAATCAAATGCCACAGTCTTTTATTCCCATCTTGAAATGAATTTTGGTCCATACAATCCTGTTGTCTGCCTGCATTTCATGCCTTCACCTCATCTGTCAATAAATGCTTTAGAAATGGTGGTCTGAGAATGCATTTCAGCCCACATGCTCATTAATTAAGTATAAACATCCATCGTTCAAGGCTGCTAACGTCCCGCTGTTAAAATTTACCAAGCATTTTAAATATTAAAGAAAACAAGACTATAATTTATAGATTTTAAGTTACAAATTGCTACATGCATGCATGACTTTCACCAGCTTTGTATAATATGTGTATTTTTGATTTATTGCTTTTTTTCCCCTCTCCGAGGTCTAGTTTGTTGCAAACACAGTATCCGGATGAATATTCTGCTATTTCTGTAGTGTTCAGATTACCATATACTTTTTCTGTCTATTACTTATTAAGCATAGTTAGAACCTATGGGATTTATTTAAACATGCCTTTATGCAAAGAGAAATAATGTACTATAAGCCCAGAGCAACCCGACCAATATTCACTTTCATCATACTAAAATCTCACACCAGGGTTGGTTGCCATGGCTCTCAGTATTCACTTTTTTACCATATTTTCAAGTCCCTCTGTTGTAAATCTGTTCCTTCTCTGTCTTGAAACATATTTTTTTGTCTCATTAAAATTATTACTGAAGTTATAAACTAGAGATATGAACACTTACAGTGATGCTTGAAAGGTTGTGAACTCTACGGGATACTCTATATGTCTGCATAAATTTTACCTAAAACTACATCATATTTTTTACCAAAGTCCTAAAAGTAGATAAAGAAAACCAAATGAAACAAATGAGTCAAAAATATTATTAATACTTATTTATTTAGTAAAATTATCCAATATTACATATCTGTATGCGGTAAAAGTAAGTGAACCACTGCCTCAGTGTCTAGGATGACCCATTTGTGCAGCAATAACTGCCTGTAAATGTTTCCAGTAATTGTTGATTAATCCAGCATATTGGTTTGATCACATTTTTAACTCATTCTCACGCTAGTCCCGAGTGACTGTGTAGAGAACTGTGGATCCTCTGGTCACCACGTAGCGCAGGCATAGCCTACGCCAGGGAGAAGAGTTTAAGGGGCCCCTTGTCTTCACAGGCGCCCACCGCAAAAGGGGAAGGACTTTGCTGCAGGGAACCCCCAGGTTTACCCCTGACGTAGGTACGAGCGGTGATAGCTGAAGGATGGAAACCAGAATGTGGAGCAGCAAGAGGAATGAAGTGGCAGGCAGGTGTGGCATGGACGGCAGGTAGCAAGCATAGGCTGGCCGAGGCTAGGAGCAACAGAAGGAGACAAACACTAGGAGCGCACAGCGGAACGTAACTAGAAATGGACACCAACAACTGGGCGTGGAGAGTAGAAAACGGAACCTCTAAAAAGCCCTTGCAAGAAACTCATTGGAGGAACATAATCACCTGTTGTGCACTGGCACTTTAAATTTTTGTAAACAAAACTCCGCTTGTTAATAAACTTGCATCCACTTGCTAACAGGTCATGCTTGACAAAGGGAGCGGAGTTTCCTTGAAAGGTTGCATCCGTGCAACGCTCAGTCGGTTGTCCAAGCTGCTCCTCTGCTATCCCATGGAATTGTAAAATATTACAAAGTATTTACCTGATATTTACTACTTGCTTATTATCCTTCAAAGGACTTTATATGGACTAGTGATGACTGAATGTCGATATATGCTATGTCTATTGAAATTCAAATAAATGTATGAAAGCAAGTGCAGCTGCATTACAGGTCTCATTTACAATTGTTTGCACTGGCACTTTAAATCCAGGGAACTAATGTGCGTGCCCCTAGTGGCCAGTAGGGAATATGAGACTCACAGGAGGAGGACGCAGAAGAGTGCGCCTGCCGAATAGGAAGCAGGACGGGACCAAGTGAATACAGACAAGACAGCAGCCGGGAGTGGGAGCGAGCAGCAGCCCTGAGCCCAGCGCGGGAACCGCCGGCAGCCGGGTAACGGACGTGCCCTTGGTCTGGAAGTCGGACCACGGCACGAGCTGTTACACTCATTCATAGGTACAAAACAGCTCTAACTCTGTGACGCTATGTTCAAGGTTTCCTCACATGAACTAGTCACCAGGTTATTCCACAACATTTCTATTAGCTTATGATCAGGACTTTGACCTTTAACTTTATTTTTCTTTAACCATTCTTTTGTAGAATGACTTGTGTGCTTATGGTTGTTGTCTCTACCTGTCCCACGTCCTCTTGAGATTTAGCTCATGGACAGATGACCTGAATCTTTCCTTTAGAATTTGCTGATATAACTCAGAATTCATTGTTGCATCAATGATGGCAAAGCATTCTGGCCCAGATACAGCAAAACACCACCACACTGCCATCACCATATTTCACAGAAGGTTGGATTTTTTTTTGTTAGAATGCAGTGTTTTTCATCTCCAAACCCAATGGCCAAAATTTTTTATTGTTGTCTAAAACTGTTTCACATTTAACGCATGCTGTTTAATACATTTGGCACTTCTTTTGACTTGTCTAGCTTTATTATACCATTTATACTATAGGTTGACTTACCATCTATGCCAGAATTTTTGGAAATGGTCTCACGTGTGGCTCCCTCCCCCAATTTAAAACCATGTGCTCATGTCAAATAGGTCACAAAGGGCAACATGTATGATTTTTGGAACTCAGACGCCTGAATCTATGAACCTGTTCTACTACGGGTTCTGGGGCTAGTTTTAGGCTTTCTAGTACTAAGTGACATTCAGGCTCAGGTAAAATTTTTAAAAGGCTCTACCTTTTCCCAGCGTAATGTGCCTGATTTGCCTTTCTAAAGATAAAAAATGGACTTCAAATGGTTTTTGTGTGGACATTTCCAGCCCCCCCCGATATCAGGCGCATTAAAAATGTGGGGCGCTATTTAAAATTGCTTACGTCACTTTGGGTTTTTGGGGGCCTTGAAGACTTTCTTAAGCCTTTTGCTTGATTTGATCATTATTGGTTGACCACTCCTCAGGAGGGTAATATTGGTCTTGAATTTCTTCTGTTTGTACACAATAGGGCAGATTTATCAACATTGTCTAACAATTAGACAATGTAAACTTGGACAGTCTTGCAATTTGCCATTTTTATTATAGTGTTGATAAATCTGGTGCAAGTTTAGACTGTCACATCTTATTTTACACTTTATTTTATGCCACTAATTGCAACAAAATGTTGGTGCATATTCTTGGCACACTAAACCAGGCCCCTTTTGAAAAGCCGCATCCCTTTTACATGGTGAGAAATGATGCAGAAACGTTCAGAAACTGTCTAAATGTCTAATAAATGAGGTGTAAGGCTTGCAAGTCAGTATTTTGGCATAAAATGTGCCAGGATTCCGGTGCAATTGTCTTAATAAAGGTGTAACAATGTGTCTGATTGTGGATTGGTTTAATCCAAATCCATGACACCACCACCACCAGCCTGAACCATTGTACAAGGGAGGTGGTCCATGTTTCTGTTTTGACGCCCAAAAATTTACCCTACCTCGAATGTGCAGCAGAAATCGAGGGCTCACAGACCAGGGGAACGTTTTTTTCCCTCTTTACTGCCCAAATTTTGATGGCTTGGGCAAATTTTGGGGCCTCATTTTTTGTTCTTAGCTGAAAGGGTGGAAAAGGGGTGGTTTTCTGCTGCTGAGCCCATCGCCTCAAAGTTGCCGTACTGTGCGTTAGAGATGCTCTTTTGCCTACCTTGGTTGTAACGGGTGGCTTTTTGATCCTGTTGCCTTTTTTCAGCTGAACCCGTCTGCCCTTTCTCCTTTGACCCGGGATCAAAAAGGGGCATTTCCGCCCACAGGACTGCCGCTCCTGGATTTTTTTTCTTTTTCGGACCATTCTCGAAAACCCTAGAGATGGTTGTGTGTGAAAATCCCAGGGACGCAGTTTTGAAATACTCAGACCACCCTTCTGGCGCCAACAACCATGCCACGTTAAAAGGCACTCAAAATCACCTTTTTTCCCCCTGCTGATGCTCTTTGAATTTGCAGGAGTTTGTCTTACCATGTCTACTGCCAAATGCCTGGTTGCCCCATGTGATTTCTGATTAAAAAATTGTTACAAGCATTTTGGACAGGTGTACCTAATAAAGGGCCGGGGGGTTTATATAAACTACCTTGATTAATATTTTTATAAAATATTTATATAATTATATATAAATAAATGTATTATATATATAAATAATATGTAACTGTTTAAAAAATATATAAAAATTAAATTTTAACGTATCACAGAAAAAGGCAAAAAAATTAAATTTGATTGTTGGAACTTTTATTGTTGAACCCCAAAGACAAAGGGGAAAGAAATTCCTGGTCAGGAAGAGGGGTAAACAGCGTAATCAGCAACTGGTTAACTAATACAGGTCCCTCATCTGGTTGTCATACCATTATTAAAAATACCTGACTTTTAAGATCACCTTCAAATTATCTGCTAATCCTAAGGGTATGTTCACACGGCTTATTTTGGCGCCCATTTCCTGCATATTTTACCCCGTATTGCACATTATACGCGGCGAAATGTACGCAGCAATTGCGGTAACCCATAGCTCTCATAGAGAGCTATTGGTTACACGTTGTCCCCCCCACGCGTACAATACGATCATATTGTACGCCGAGGGAGAAAGCTCTGTAAGAATAACACAGGACAGAACAGAATTAAACAGGATAGAAAACAGGCTTTAAAAAACTGTGACAGAAAATTTTAAACACAGAACTGAAGTTTTTGACTCATAAGAACACCCCCGTTTTCCGTATAGACAGCAACCAGCCACACAGTCAAAATCTGCTTTGCTTTATAGAGCAATTAACCACTCTCATAATCATGTGTTCATGGTACTTGCCCAGAGATTTTTTGAGGCATTTGCATAACCAAAAAAATTATTTTTAAAAAAAAAAAAAAAAAATAAAAAAAAAAAAAAAAAAAAAAAAAAAAAAAAAAAAATATCGGGGTTTTTTTATATCCTGATTTTTTCCTCAGACTTCCAGTGTAACCAAGCTCATATTAGATTGGTTCATGAACGGCTTAGAGCCAATCAGCATTATGCTAAACTGGAGAACTGCCTGTTTGAACAAACCAGTCTACCCTTCCTGGGATATATATTTTCGGACAAAAGCCTCCAAATGGACCCAGCAAAGCTTTCTGTGGTTCTTCAATGGCCCCTGCCCCGGGCTCTGGGTGTCCAACTTTTCTGGGGGTTTTTCCCAATTTTTTAGGGGTTTTTCCCCTGGTTACCCATTGGCTTTTACTAAGAAAGGCAACAACCCAAAATTCTGTTTGCCTGAAGCAGAAGATGCCTTGTCCCTTTAGTAGTCTTGCTTTAGTTCATCTTTTCCGTTGGACCCGGAAGCCTTTTTTCTAGAAGTCAAAGGTTACGTGGGAACTGATGCTGTGCTCTTACAGAGGACTGACTATGGGAAGTCTGTCACCTGTGGCTTTTTCTCCAAGACTTTCTCCCTGGCTGAGATAAACTACACCATTGAAGATTGCGAGCTCCTGGCATTACAATTGGCACTTCAAGAGTGGCATCATTTACTTGATGGGGTGCGGCATCCTGTTAATATTTACACAGATCACAAGAACCATTTCTATCTCAAAACCACACAGCGTTTGAACCCCCACCAGGCACATTGGTCCCTCTTTTTCTCCAGATTTAATTTTGCACTGAATTTCTGGCCTGCTGAGAAGAATGTCAATACCGATGCCCTCTCTAGGGTTTGTTTACTTAACTAAATGAGAAGCTTTCACTCTTTAGAGCTCTGTAGCCTTGCATAGTACACTTTGTACATCTCCTGCAGTCATGTCAATGTGAGAGTTACAGCTAGGAACAGCAAAGCTGATGTGTTAATCACTGCTATAGACCTGCTCACAGCCTTAACAGGATGTGTGAGTATAACGTTGTCTGTGGCTATGTGAAAGTGCATGGTGTGAAAGCCCTTTAAATAAATTAATCATGTCTCCTTGTAGCTACTTTTTCTCAAGACTAAACAGGTTTAATTCTTTTAACCTCTCCTCATAACTAAGATGCTCCATTCCCCTTATAAGTTTGGTTGCTCGTCTTTACACTCTCTCTCTCGCTCCATTACATCCTTTAAATAAGCTGGAGGCCAGAACTGACCAGCATATTCCAAGTGAGGCTGCACCAATGCTTTATATAGCAGTAATAGTATATCCCTGTCCCGCAAGTCCATGCCTTTTTAATGCACACCAATATCCTGCTGGCTTAAGAGACTACTGATTGGCATTGTGCTGTTATGTAATCTATGATCTGAAAGAATTCCCAGATCTTTCTCAACAAGCGATTCTCCTAGACTTTCACCCCCTGTTGTTCAAATCGTTCTCCATTAAAGGGATTGTCTCACTACATTGATTCCTCTTACCTCAGTCCTGTTTTCTTGGTTTCATTTTGAATTCAGGGGGGGGGGAGGTTACTGGCTCCTTTTAACTACAGTAGAAGCCAGGTCTGTAGCTAAAGCAACCAGTGCAGGCAGCCTATCAGGATAGATCAAACAGGTGTGTAGCTATAGAAACCAGTTGCAGGGCAAAACACTATCCCATCGGATAGGATCAAACAGGTCTGTAGCTAAAGCGACTTGAGGAGCTGATACAGCCCATACAAGAGGGGATATCTAGGAATATGTAGGACACTGTTAATGGACATATATTGCAAAGCAACTTGTTTTTGAAAGATCTTTAACATAAAAAGCAATTCTTGTAGCAAGACAACCCCTTTAACTTTGTTGTAAAACAACAAAAGGAAAAGCATTTAGTTCTCTAAGAAAACATAGGTTTTACCTCAAGTTTTTTAACACTGAATTCAATGCACAATAAAGTGAAAAAGTGTAGATTTTCAACATACACAACATGCAATCTTCTGCAAGTCTTTACTGTCTCACCAGCAATTAGCCGACCACCTCAGGCTCCTGGAAATTTTATTTGAACATATATTTTATCTCCAATGACTTCCCGGTGAGACTTGGTGGTGGGAGATTTGATTCAAAGAGAAATATCAATAAATTACCTGATGAGTTTACAAATTTTTTTTACAATAATCGGGAGACAAATAGACAAATTTTAATTTGTAAGTGCACTTTTTATTTTATGCTGAAGGAATTACATTTGATTTTTATGGTATTAGTAGTGACTGGAAAATGATCTTTTTCTTAGAAAACATTATACTTTGTGAGTTTCTGTTTTCTTGTGTATGAATTATTTATAGATTCAATTTAAATCACTCACTGTAAAATGCTACAAAGGCAGGAATCACATTTTAGAACTTCTTTTAGTAGGCTACTTAAAACAAGAGCATTCATTAGACTTAAGAAAGTATAATACCATCTTTGCAGCGCACATGAAAGCTCAGTAGCCTAAGATTTGGTCATAAGGTAAAGATCAATTACCAGAAAGGCAAAAAGTAATGAACTAGTGAAGCTTTTCCATCTTCTACAGCAGGAAATGAAATATCTATTTTAATTCCAGCCGTCTGCTGAGGCTCTAAGCACTCAGGCCCTTATTTACTATTGTAGGTGCAGCGGAAAAGTGTTTTTGTCATGATTGTGCCTGACACAACCCCAACTTTTGGCTCTGGTCTCTGGCCACGGCCGGTATGACGTAAACCATGGTTTTTAACGTAATACCTTGTATTCTTATACACCAGTGTGAACTGGTCCTTCTTTCCCTGTATGTTAATTGATTCCTGGCCAACGCCCGTGGCCAGGAATCCTTCAGAATTCTTTCAGTTAACTGGTGTTCCTCTTTGATTGACAGTCTTGTTTTCCTATCTGGTTTTGTGTTCTTTGCACCAAACACCTCTGTTCTGTGTTCTCTGGTTCCCTATTAAAGGATACGTTTACCAGTCACCTGTGCCTGCTACATGGTTTCGGTTCCTTATAGTTCGCCTGTATTCTAATTTGACTTTCTGTGCTCTCTGACTCGTGCTTGGTTCCTGGTTATTCTTTTGTCTCACGTTTTTGTACTGCGCTGCCTGTTTGTTACTGACCTGGCCTGCCCGACTTCTCTTGTTTGTTCCGTGTTTGTTT
Organism: Phyllomedusa bahiana; assembly: GCA_025379985.1. Taxonomy (NCBI): domain Eukaryota; kingdom Metazoa; phylum Chordata; class Amphibia; order Anura; family Hylidae; genus Phyllomedusa; species Phyllomedusa bahiana. The sequence continues at coordinate 21,577 of JAODAL010051393.1, forward strand.
GTCTTCATCTGTGTTCCACTTACACAGAGCAGTCATCAGTCTTCTGGTTGGGGCCGATCTGGTAAGGAGTCGGGTTCCCAAAAAGGCAGGGACAGAGGTTGGGAATAGTGTCAGGTCCTCACTTGTCTGTGTCTCTGTGTGTTCCCTGACAGTCCCTTAAAGTTTTAAATTGCGCCAACAAGTGCCATATTTTGAATGTAGCATGACATAGTGTGTTATTATGGGCATTATGTATTTTTCTGTCTTCAGCACTTTACTGTAGATAAATGGTGCCAGTTAAAAGCTACAAGGCTATATTTTATACTAAAGTTGGCAACAACACTCTTGAGAAACATTTTTTACAAAACTTTATTCCTCATATATGGATTCAACAAAACTTGAAAAATGTTATTTCAAGGAAGTTTTGTGTAATCCATATGTGAAGAATATAGGTATGGAAAATATGAGCATTAGACACTTTTTGCGACCTCTCCAACAGGAGGACATGGCTCCGTGGATGTTGATTTATGGCTAATGGGCTTGGTCATGCTGCTACATGCTGGACCAAAAACAACACCAAAACTGTGAGAAAATTTTGCCCTAAAATGTATAACTAATAATTGGTATAAAAAGCTAGGGCGACATATCAGAAAAGAGGCACCACCACACCAGTTTTAAGGCACATGACAGGAAATTATGTGCGCCCAAAAAGTATAACCAAACCCAAAGTTTGGGTTTATAAAAACTGGGCCCGTAAAAATACCCTTCATAGCAAAGGAAAAACATATCAAGGCAAAATAACTTAGTCCCCATCAAAAGTGTTGTGCCGGCCCCAAACTTTCACCTATTTTGGTATAAAAACTGTTCAAACATATACGAATAGGGGTACAACAGTTTAAATTGGGATAAATTCGGCCAAAAAATGTGCAGCCCACCCTGACTTTCACCCCCCAGGGGGAAAATGTACGATTTTTTGGGGCCCCCAAAAGGCCCCCACTTTTTTGCGGGGCCCTTAGCAATGTAGAAAAATGCCTAATCTATGAAATCTGTTCTACTTTCAGGGCATAATTTAAAAACCCTTTAAAACTACAAAGCACCTTCTGGGTCGGGAAACCACTTTTAAAGGCTCTACCTGGGTTTCCCGCCCTAATGCGCCTGGATTGCAGATAAAAAGGGTTTTCATGTTACTTCTTTCGGTTTTTTTGTGTGCACCCCACAGCCCCACGATCCTTTTAGGGGCATTTTAAAGTGCCAGGGGTCTTTGGGAATCCCCAACCCTTTTACTGATGCGTCCCGGGTTAAAAAAACTAGCTGTCCAGTCTTTGGGGTTTGAAACCTAGAAATCTGGCTTAACCCCCTACATACATGTCACCACTGAGATTCGCCAAATTTGGGCAAAGCCCCACAAATAAATCTGGTCATTTTTATGCAGTTTTTGTTGTCCCGTTAGAAAAAGGATGGTAGAAACCGGGCCCCCATGGTTTTCATCCCGACTGGTGTGGGGGAAAACATAGGATTTCAAAGAAATTCGTCTTCCCCCAAAAGGCCCACATGGGTGGGGGAGTTATGGGTTTTTGGGGCCCGCAAAGATGCTGCGGGGTGTGGAACTAGGGAAACCAAATTACTGTGAAAATTTCTTCCCTACCTTTTAAAACCCCCCGGGGTGCAGGGGATATTACAAAAAAAAAATGGGCCTCAAACACACCGCCAAGACGACCATTGCCTTGCTAAACAAAAAGAAGGTTAAAGTGCTAGACGGGGCCCAACATTCCCCCAACCATACCCTATTGAGCATCTGTGGGGGATCTTCCCAAAGGGGAAAAAAAGAAGCACAAGTTCTCTAACACCCCCACTCCATGATATTGTCCCTGGTTGAATAAAGAGGGTTCCATGGCTCAACCTTTAAGCTCGAGGGCCTCCATCCCTAAGAGTTAAAAACAGTGCTGGAAAAAAAAGGGAAGGGCCCCACAAAAGCTTGACACTTTTTGGGGACAAATTTGTCCCATTTTTACTTAAGGGGGGGTCCCCACCTTTTTTTGCCCCGAAGCTAAGACATTGAAGACTGTGTTAGTGGGGTGGGGCGATTAAAAATCCCACAAATTTTAAATCGGGACGATGTTTAGGTGATCGGAAATTTCCGATAACCCCGATATTTGAGGGGACAATTTTGTTTTAGCGGGTTTTACGACAAAGTTGAAATCAGCCAGTTTTTTTTGGGGATCGAAAAATTTTTTTGAAACATGCGATAATTTAGGTTTAAAAAACTTGGCCCTCATCTATTAAAACGCGCCATTTTCGGGGCTTCCTGTCATTTTGGGGGCCAACAAAAAGCTTACAAAAAGAGCAGGGGAGATTTTGGGGTGCCAAGTCAAGACTGGGATGTTAAGGTTGCATTGGCTGGAAAAAAAACACAGGGAAACCCCGGTTTTTACAAAAGAACAGCCCTTTTTGTTTTACCTCCCGTTCTCCACGCTCAGAGCAAATGACGTGCCTCTGCTTGTGTCCCAAAAATCTCAGCGAAATTAAAAACATTTCTTCACAGAGAAAGCTCTAAATGTTAGCTGTGAAACCTTACAACTTTGTTAATTTAAAATTGGAAGATTTTTGTATTAAAGGAAGAATTTTAAAAGGGGCATCTACCGCGTAAAGTCACGGGGGGGGGGGGAAAGGGGGGAGGGGGAGGGGGGGGGAGGGCCCCCCCGGGCGAACACAACAACTCTAAAAGAATACTATAAAAATTCACCAAGAAATTTTTGGGAACATTAGTGCAAAAAGCTTTTAAATTTTTAACAGTTTTTTATTGAAATATTTCCTGGGTATTTGGGGGAGCCGAACTTATATTAGGAAAACATCTTTTCTATAACTGCAAAGGGCTCTTTTGTTAGGTTCAAAACTCCACTTTTTAAAATTTTCAGTATAAAATTTAACAGGGTTTTTCCCTTTTTAATTTTTTGCCCATTCCCCCTTTGTTGATTTTTCCACCTTGAAATTAAATTTTGAACCCACAATTTTGTAGTCAGCACAGGGGATAGTGCCCAAAAATTTCCTTTTTATTATCCGAATACATTTCCGAAACGGGTTTTTTTCACTTTTTGCCCAGTCCAAGTTTTTCATTAGGCCCTTCACTTAAAAGTGAAAAAAGCAATTTTGGGAGTCACCACAGGTTTAATTGAAAGGTGCCAAAAAAAACCTTTTTTAAACCGAATACATTTCAATAAGTGGGTTTTTTTAAATTTTTCCCCTCCAATTTGTTGATAAGCCACCTTGCCGTTAAATTTGAATCCACAATTGGGGTTTTTACCACAGGTGAATTGAAAGTTTTCCCAAAAAAACCCTTTTTTTATCCGAATACATTACAGATTCCTTTTTTTCACTTTGGCGCACTACAAACTTTTTTTTTATTGAGGCAAACCTTGCCTTAAATTTGAAACTGCAATTTTTTTAGTCACCACCCGGTGAATTGAAAGGTCCAAAAAACCTTGTATTATCCGAATACATTTCAGATACTTTTTTTGACTTTTGGGGCACTAAAAACTTTTTTTCATTTTAGGCACCTTTCCTCAAAAAATGAATTAGCAATTTTGTAGTCACCACATGTGAAAATTTAAAGGGGCCAAAAAAAAACCCTTTTTTTATCCGAATACATTAAAAGATAAGTGTTTTTTGCACTTTTGCCCATCCCCCAAAATTTTGAAAGAGCCCCTTTTTGGAGTTAAATTTAAAACCCGGGAATTTTTGTAGAAACCACAGTGAATCGATAAGGGGCCAAAAATACCTTTTATTTTCCGAATATAATTTCAGATACGGGTTTTTAAAATGTGGCCCACTACAGGGTTTTTTCAAATTTAGGCACCTTGCAAATTTAAAAGTGAAAAACTTTCCAAATTTTTTAGTTTACCACAGGTGAAGTGAAAAAAAAGTTGCCCAAAAAAAATAAAAAAAAAAAAAAAAAACCTTTAAAAAAAAAAAAAAAAAAAAAAAAAAATCAAAAAAAAACCAATAAAAAAAAAAAAAATTAAAAAAAAAAAGAAAAAAAAAAAAAAAAAAAAAAAAAAAAAAAATTAAAAAAAAAAGGTTTTTCCAAAAAAATTTTGCCCCAAAAAAAACCAGGATTTTTTTGGTTTTTTTTGAGCCACCTTTCAGTTTAAAATTTTAAAACCAGCAATTGTTATTACCACAGGGAAAATTTATAGGTGCCAAAAAATAAACCCTTTTATTATCCGAAGAAAATTACAGATTTGTGTTTTTTGCAAATTTTTCCCTCCAAAATTTTTTATAACCACCTTGCAGTTAAATTTTTTTTCCAGCAATTGTGTAGTTACCACAGGTAATTTTATAGGTCCAAAAATACCTTTTATTAATTTGAATACATTACAGGGAAAAATTTTTTTCACTTTTTCGCACTAAAACTTTGTTCATCTGAGGCACCTTGCACTTACAAATAATACTTTCAATTTTGTAGTCCCCCTCAGGGGAATTTAAAAGGGGCCAAAAATACCTTGTTTTATTTCCCAAAACTTTCAAAACGGGGTTTTTTTACTTTGGGGCAGGCCAGCTTTGTTGATAGATCAAATTTGCATTTTAAAATTTTTTACACAATTTTTGGGAGTCACCACAGGTAATTGATAAGGGGCCCAAAAAAAACTTTTTATTATCCAATACATTTAGATACGGGTTTTTTCCCCTTTTCGCAGGCCACTTTTTTTTTTGATAGATTTTACTTTGGGAGTTAAATTTGAATACGCCCCTTTGAAATCCCCCACAGTTAATTTTTTAGGTTCCCCAAAAAAACCTTTTATTAAACCGAATACATTTCAATACGTGTTTTTCACTTTGGCCCCCCGGCCAAACTTTTTTGATAGATCTCTTTGCCGTTATATTTGATCCAGCAATTTTGGGTTTTGATTTGAAGGGGTTTTTAGAATAGCGTGATTTGCCCCCTTTTTAAAAAGAACTTTTCCCAAAAATCTTTCCCTACCTTCTCAAATTTTTTTTATTTCTGAACATGGAGCGAAATTTAGGGGGTAAGCGAGCCAAAAAGGGGGAAAGGGCAGGAGGGAAGGTAAAAAGAGAAGGGGCTTTCCCCCATGCTGGCACAACATCAACCATGGATCGTAGTTTTCAGGACCCCCAGGGCCCCGTCCCTCGC